>SJJU01001740.1:0-62069 GCA_012932125.1 Conopomorpha cramerella | reverse complement strand
GGGGGGGGGGGGGGGGGGGGGCAGGGAACATGCCTTTAGGACGACAGTCGCAGGATCGATTCCAATTTCAGGAACAATGTTTTATTTATGGCATTTGATATAATTATGCTTATTTTTATTTAGGGACAAGCCCACCACCACCCAACCCCTCTCTGCGTCTCGGAATACGGGTTATTCTCTACTTGCTAGTATTTTATTTAATTTTTAGTTTCTGGCGCCCATAGTCCAGAATATCCTAGTTCCGGGGTCAGGTGACCGTGTGTGACCCACACCAGGTAACCCGGGACATACAAAATGACATTTTCAAGGTAATTTGATAAAGTCTCATTTTTTTTAACAAATGCCAATCAAAAGATGCTATTCACTGACTACTAATAATAAAACATTTCATACAAAATTAAAAAATATGTTTTTATTTAAAAAAATTGGTTCTACTAATTCTTAAGGCCGGGAAAAAATATTCCAGATGATTAAACATTATAATTATATTACGAGATGATGATATTAACAAAATACTTAAAAATCGATCTAACCATTTACTATGTTTTTTTTTATAAATGTCAACGTTATTTATTAGTGGACAGACGAACGTTTTCTTGTTTAAAGTATAAATATCAATTTGGAATTAGCCTCTTGTCTCTTTCGTACTTAACCCAACGTGACAGGGAATGAGACCATATCCGTTATAGTATTCACACACCTTGTGGTGTGCGGGTTTCATCACGACGTTGTCCTTCACCTTGTTGCGTACATAGTGTCTGAAAAAGAGTCCCATTTGCAAGTCCGACCTCCCGGTTGCAAGTCAAGTATCCGACCAACTGGACCACAGACGCTGACAAAATTCTTATATCATGTAAACAACAAAAAAGGAACCCCTTACACAATTTCAGCCTTCTAGTGTTAAGGGTTTGGCTTGGGTGTTGATGAGTCAGTGATAAATTAATAAGACAGGATTTTTATATATTACTAGCTGACCCGGCGAACTTCGTACCGCCACAGTTAATGAATATCGTGTTACCTTTTAGCTGAACTAATTTAGGCTTTGATGAACGTAATACAATGATACAAAGTAATATTAATATAGATAGAAACATAAAATAATTTAATTAGGATTAATGATGATGAATACATACAGAATGAGAATAAAAATTAAAAAAAATTAAGTACTTCAAACACATGTCAGAAAAAAAATAATTGTTACAGTTGTGCATTTGACAGGATTGGACAACAAATGTTTGACATGTAATAAACAAATCAGCGTTTATTGAAATGATTAAGTTTTCATTACACATAACAAGCTTTCATTGTTTTTAATATGTATTCTGCTATTCGGGGCGGAGACAAATCCAACAAATCAATAACCATGAAAATTCGTTCAGCAGATCTCGAGTTATAAGTGTTGTAACAAACCCGTCTTTGTTTTATATATATAGAAGATATAGATTATGTACTAAATGAATAAGCAAAGAGAGGTGTGCGATCGAAGTACGTGCAGATTCTACATCACTACGAAATAGGCGTATGTGTGAATTAAACCATAAATAAATTCCAGTTTGTCGGCGACTAGGCTAGATATTTAGAACTCTGTATTCCATGAATGTTTATCGTGGCATGTCGGACGCATGACATGCGATGACACGAAAACAAAACGGAATTTTGCCTTTGCGAGTGCAGTTAGCCAATGGAGCGTGGATATATGTGTGTGACCGGGCTTTGGAGCTGTGTCGATATTTCTTGTTTGAAATTTAGGTCAGAAACAATATTTATATGAGTTTCAACTTAAACACGGGCCCGTTGGTCTAGTGGTCAGCATGTCTACATCTATTCCTAGATGCTCTTGGGTTCAATTTCTGGTTTAACAGGTACTTTGGTGATGAGCTTTTATGTACTTGTTGGAAGTGTCTAGGTGCTTTATTTTATATTTATGTATGTATTTGTAAGAAAAAAAATATGTAAGTGTATTTCGTTATCTGATTTCCATAACACAAGTGCTTCAACTACGTAACCCGGGATGAAGGCAATTGGTAAGTTTGTAAAAAAACATATTTATTTTATTTATTAACACAGAAACTATTTGGTCTTGCTTAGTCGAAGAAAAAGTTGATGTAGATGAAGTTTTTTTTTTAATCACTATGAACAAGCATTTGACCACCATCCTGCCTGATGTTAAGCAGCGATATGGTCTATGATGGAGCACACAAGTTGATTAAAATTATGACATGGCATTTTGGGTTTCGGTATTTTTATTTATTTTCATAAGTGTGTATGTGTAACACAGATCTTCAAATCTTTGAATGATTATTTACATTATAACTATCACCCTCATTTTCTGTCTTCAAACGTTTGGCGCGGGTCAGCGAGTTTGTGTTTGATCCATAAATTGAAAACTTTTTAGAAATTTAGGTTTTAAAATTAATTGATTCATTTTTAGGGTGAGTAGAGGTCGCCCCGGAAGGACATACATCGAATATGACTTTCATCAAGGTTTGTGTTATGCTACTGTATATCTGTATTTAATAGAACTTATAACGATGGAGAAATAAACTATTTGATTTAATAGATTGGTGATGTTCTGGCGGAAGGTAGTATGAAAAGTACTCGAAACCGGAGATCATGTACGAAAAGATGTATGCAGGAAGCGAAAGGGGTATGTCGGAACCGTGACATATGGATATCTGTAATATCTGCCTACCCTCTGGGAGAGGACCGTGAAGTGTATTTTATTCGTCTTTTAAGTTCTTTATTACCTATTACCATTTACCCTTTCCTTCAATCCGGACTACAATAAAATATCCATTGTAAAATTTACAATTGATATTTTATTTAAAATATTGTTAAAAGCCAATAGTACGACTATTTAAAATAATGGGATAAAATAAAAATAAGTCTATTAAATTTTCAGTGATACTGAAAGTTTTCCTTTGATAAAATTTTACCAATAATATGATTAAATTATTTTAGTAGCTCAATTGTGTACCTTTCTTTTAATATTAATGAAACGGTCAACCGGGCGTAGGTTTTGCACTGATCGTGATTTATTGCGATACCTCGCTATAGTTATAATAATAAGAGTATAACCAGGGCATTGTTTAAATCCCTTTGAAACTTAATACGGAAATGAACATTACTACCAATAGCATTTTTTTTAAAACCGCTTAAAACAAGCGTTTGACCACCATCCTGTCTGATGTTAAGAACTTATGACATGAAGCTGTTTCTAAATTATGGAATGAAAAATTTCTTTCAGGACTATGATAATTGATGTGCTGTTGAGGTCCTTTACCCGCTATTAAAATATAATATGGAGAAGCAATAAAATCATTTTTTTATAAACTTAAATTAGGCGTATTACAGGCAACAACTTTCCCTAAGGAATCCAATGTCAAAAACGAAAAAAGAAATCACCTCTTCATACAAACTTACCGATCATGGTGATTGCCATTTTATATGAAGAGTTCTTTTTTCGTTTTTGTCATACCTAGGGTTCCTTGGGAAAAGTTCTTTGGTATCACATGCTAAGTGATTTTCTCGAGTTTCGCTAACATTTTTAATTTGACCTTGTACAGAGTGAATTAAGAGGTTTGTATACAAACATTCAATAGCAGGGGAACAATGAATAATTATAATATATACTAGCTGTCTCGGCAAACATTTATTTAGCCATAGTATTGGAGGAAATACACCTTTTAAACCTTCCCTGAACTTCCACGTGTGATTAAAGACCAAAAATAGCCAAATCCGTCCAGTCGTTCTCTAGTTTTAGCCAGACTAACGAACAGCAATTCATTTTTATATATAAGAAGATATAGAATATAAAGCAACGTGAGCTAGTTATATAATCAGATACATAAATAATCATAACGTTGTCATTAGAGTGATTCCGAGCAAAGTTTCTTGTAAACATACAAACTAAACGTATTCAAAGTGCAGTCAAAGAACTATACTGCCACCAACGGGATAAATGGCACAATTCTTGGGTTTGAGCGGAGAACACTGATCCTTAAGTGGTCCAGAAACTCAGTCAGCAATTAAGCACATATTCCCGTGAAAGTATTGTGATGTTAAGCCTTTTCTTCGTACACACCAACTTTATACTACTTTTGTCAAAGACCGCGACCCCAAGTCTCCATTAACCTAAAATCAGCTGCCAAGGAACCCATAAATTCCGCTCGCAATCATAATGTTCCAATCCCCAAACGCATCTCCGCTAAGTAGTAGCAAAACTATCATATTTGAACTTCGTGCCAACTAAGATTCCCATCTGATACGTAACCGTTCCCCGATACGGTTTGGCGGTCGTCCTACGTGCTATTTTCAATGTAAACTGCCAGAGTAATCTGGACTTTATGTAAGGGCCGTTTGTACGGAACATAGTGTCGCTATTAGTACGCAGTTTGTGAAGAACATGGTGACCAATTGGAAGGTCTGAGTTCATGCAGCTCATCAGCTCGCTCATGTAACTCGTGCAATGTGTGGCTGAACTTTAATTGGAATCCACCACGGCAAAGTACCGCCCTGGACGAATCGACATCCACGTTTTCGAATTTGAGCTGGACTTGCGCTGAAGCAAATTGTTTTGTAAAATGGGTCAAGATATAATGTACGTGTGGAGGCACGTTGGCCGCAGATGTTCGAGTCTCAGCGGGGCTATTACGCGACAGTAATTTTAATTACAGAATTCTTTCATGAACTTAACGGATAATAAGCTTATTAATAAGATACGATAATGTACAATGAGTTTAAGGTACAATTATTAATTTGTACTGTATTCTTATGTTTGATAAATTTGAAAGTATAAGGTTAATAACCGGACCCAGAGTAACCTAAAGTAGATACCCGTGAAATACATACTTAGATAGCTTTACGCCTTTCATACAGAGGGGTAGGCAGATACAGTAGCCCACCTGCTCCTGACACATACTTCAAGTACAAAATTTCCTGTAAACCTTGGCACCTGCATTCAAGAAATAGTCATAGTACTATAACCTAAAATATATACCGTATATATATGCCGTAAATATATATATATAGGCCGTAAATATATATCTTTAAGTCGTAGATTCTTGTCAGTGGTCCCATCAGTTTCGTCAGACAGTTTCAATATTTCCGTTCGCTTGTCCGGCGGCTTCTCGTGCATCGCAGCCTCAACCGTTACCAGCTCGAAGATGTTGTTTGACTACCACTAAAATGATGCAATTATTTTAGTAGTTCAATTGTGTACCTTTATTTTATTCTTAACTAGCTTTCCGCCGGCGGCTTCATTTCTCCGATTTCAAAGCAATCGGTTCAGTAGTTAGGGCGTGAATGCGGAGAAAACGAAAAAACAAACAAACAAACCCTGACAAAGGGTTTGGACTGGTTGTGATTAGTTGCGATACCTCCCCTTTCCTACCTCTGTAGGTAGCCAGAGGTAACCCACACCTGCTCCTGACACACACTTCAACTACATTTTTCTCATTACTCTTTGCATGCAATACAAAACTATGTAGGTATGTTTCAACGTTATCGAAAAGATCAATTCTTATATATTATTTTGGCAACCAATAAATATTAATAGTCATAATTTAATTCATATTGTTCACATTAATAATTATTAGCAAATAACAGTTTACTGAGGGTTTATTCAAAACTAACCGAGTTTTGAATCTATCACGTTGAGTTAAATAGTCAGGCTTGATTAATGTGTAGGTAATTACTTAGCAAGGCAATAAGGGAGTCAATATTTGTATTATTTCAAAGTCGCCTTCCAGTGACTGCTCTTAAAGATTTTCCCGTATGTCTAGATCTGTCAAATTACGCTACGAATTAGAATACGGTTTTCTTTAGTACATAGACTGATTCTTGAGGAACGTTTATATGTAGGTATAATACGTGCACATAATAGCATAAAGACAAGTTAAAAAACATGTTTCGAGTCAACTAATCTAAATACGTATACAAAAGGAGAAGCTGACTGACTGACTGACTGACGATCAGCGCACAACTCCCACGGGAATGTGTTTTATCGGGAATTACCGTTTATATGAAAAGTCTAAACGGAAGAAGTTAGAGTAGGTACCTTATGACATACAAAGCTTAAAGACGACAGGATTTTGAAAATATCCCAGGGGAATAGGTATAATGTATATTGGCAAAACAACGTTTGCCGAGTCAACTAGTTATTAATACAAGAACGACACCTTAAAACCCATATACTTACTCTATCAGCTCTATGAATGGACACCGTCTCCTCGTAATGAGAAAATAATGCTCCTTCGACGATAGTGCACAAGTAAGTTTCCACTTCAATGGACCAAACGACTCCGGTAGTTTTTAAAATGGCAGAGACATCGCACTAATGACCCCAACGAGCATGTGAGAGAAAGCAAACTTGCAAGAAAACTGCTCCAGATTATTTATAGTTGACTAGCTGTACCGCGTGGTGTTGGTTACGTGTTTTTCTTTTTCGATCCCGCGGGAATTCCGGGATAAAATATATAACATATAGCCTATCCTATATACCTTCCCTACGGTGAAGGATTTTTAAAAACATTCCTGTAGTTTCGAAGCCTAATCGATGCAAACAAACAATCAAATCTTTCCACTTTATTATATTAGTATAGTGCATTCAGCTGCTCAGCTTAGAGTTCTTCTCAAGATATTCTTATCAATAATTTCACTTTATCTCTTCACTTGTCGTCGTGTTATTGGAAAAATTGCGTGGAACGAGCGTCATAAAAGTGAAATACGGGCGAATTTCGCTTAACCATTTGGATAACCATGGTTGTATTGGCACTTTCCACTTAAATGACATCGAATGTGATAGCGCATTTAGCGGGCCTTTATTTGGTATAATATGGTAACTGATAAAATACCAATCTTCAATATCGGATAAATGAAAGCTGGATATTATATGTGTGTTTTGCGAGGGATAATGATAATTATGCGAACGAATTTTATCATATATTCTAAACACATTCGACACTCTGACTTCATTAGAGAACCATAAACACTTAAGTCAAGTTTTAATATAATTTCTCAGGTAAGTAGTTAATATACCGAAATGGTATATTAATATTAAATATGCTGATACCTTCGCAGTATTTCTTTTCATCTAGCACAAAAGTGAAAGCAGGCCTATGCCATAGACCTGTTCATACACCATGAACCAACGCCATACCTAGGAAGTTAGTCTAACATCTTTAACTCGTTCAATATGCAGATTTCCTCAAGATGTTTAAAGTTTTACTTAAGAGCGCTTTGTAAAAGAGTAAATAAAAGATCAGATAAAATATTTTTTTATGTTTGTTGTTCCTTTCTTATGTAGACTATTCGTAATTCTTTAACTGGGCACAAAGCGCCCGAGATGTATAATTCTAAGGTAGGGTAAGTCTGCAGCGAACATAGGCACTTATCCAGTGGAAAATTTAAATACCCTTTATTTCATTTCTGTCGAGACGGTAGCGGCGGCAAATAAAATCTCAAGTTGAATCGGGCCAAGTTACTTCCCGCCGAAGCAAAAAGGGAAAATAAGCCTTGAAATTCTTGAAAATGGTCTGTGTATGAGAACTCTCTGGGAATGTAAAAGCGGGGTGTTTTCTTATGCAGCCGGTCAGAGGCAGGTTCTGCATTTTATTCGCTGAAAGCTTCGTTTTCATGTCATCTCCACGCCTCGGTCTGTTCTGTATTCCTTGAGACGATGTCTTGTTTACTTCGGATGTTAGTTTCTTTTGATAAATTTGCTACGTACTTATTCGCCCGTTACCGATGGAATGAGGAAACGTTCTTTTAAATAGTTTTACGCGGAAAAAGTAAAGTAGGCAAACAATCGAAACTCGTGCTCGAGGCATTATGTTGAACGTCAAATACAGAAGTTGACAGGTATGATATTAGAGTAAAACCTACAACAGGAGCAAAAAAACAGTTGCGTATTTTCAGTTATAGCGCTATTCATATTATTCTAGCAGTTTTGGTCGTTCAATTATATTTTCAATAAAACGGAGCGTCCATAACAAAATTAATCTAACCAGCAATGGCCTTTCGCTTCATTCACAGCACTCTTCATTGATATTTATTGACATTGTGCCAATTACTTTTTTTACAGCTTACTGTTGATATTTTGTGTTTCAAAACGAATGTAGTAATGAACAAATGGATGTAGTGGAATTGCATAATTTTCACTTGACTTTTGTACTCATGTCATTAGGTTTCACAATATGGGCCTTACTAATAATGGAATGGAATTGCTATTTCGAAGATACACAAAGCTCAACTTAACTTGTCAGTTGTATGTCAAATACGGAATAACCAGTTCAAGTAGACCTGTAATAACCGTTGTGTAAGTGACAACGCGTTTATTGGTAAGGGGGTAAATGTCCTAAGTGTTGATGTAGGTATGGAATGGTGAAAGTATTTTCACCATTGCATTGTCTTGTCCGTAAGCATTGTATAACTATCTGAAATACATAGTTTGAAGAAATCATTTGGACCCTGTTATTATCTACAGATGCCTTGCATTAGCTAGACCTAAAATTTATTCCGCCAATGAGAAGTTATTAGAAGTTAGAAGCCGAAAACAGATCACAGTGGCATGCAATTGGAGAGGCCTATGTCCAGCAGTGGACAAGTATGGGCTGATGATGATGATGATGAGAAGTTATTTATCTACCTGGAAACAGATTTCCAAGAAATATATAAAGCTCTCTGTCGATCCAATATCGTAAACATTACAAACAATTTGCTGGAAGAACTCCAGTCGAAAGCGAAATCCATTCCATATTAATCCGTACTTGTTCTATTAAAGTATACTGTTTCTTTAACTAATTAAAATCGAAGTAAGAATTGAATTCTAGTCATATTACCTACGATACAACAAAATGCACGCTACCTACGGCCGCACAACGTTATACACTAGTAACATTGTAGGTAATACTAGGAAAAACTAGATCACATTACGTTGGGATAACTCGAGCGAATTTACCTTGCTCCCGATACTCATTAAACTACAATACCTCTTCCTGACCCTCTTGTTCATTTAAAACGTACAGCTTCAGAGTTCACAGAAAAATAAAATGTGTTCATCTCAATCCGACCGGAACGGCCCAGACAACACAAGTTGGAGAAACGGGGATTATCCTTGCCTCTCGCGCCAAAGAGTATAAAAAAATAAAAACAACATCGCGGAAACGCTATCCAACACCGGATCCTATGAGGTGCAAGCGTGCACTGAGATCAGTCTGTATCAAATGTTACTTTTACATCAATAACTTGACCCAGCTTAACACTTGATTTCCATTACATTTGCGGTCACGATTAAATGGTTTCGTTTGACAGAGATAGTTCGCAATCGTACAAAGGTAGAGTTGTTTTATTTGTGAGGCATGTGCACCGGTATTATAAATGTATCTCGGGAACAGCTAAATAGATAGCAGCTATTGGTCTCGACCAGTTCAACAATACGATGTTGTCTAAGTGATTTCAATTGTAACAAAGCTCTCCTTGAAGTGGCTGAAGACGTGAAAATGGATAAATGATTATTTTTATGGTTAAGGGCATCAGGTTACGTATATATGGAATTTACTTTTGATATACTTAGGACCTTCTTCAATATCGGGGCTAATCAAATGACAGTTCTGTGAAAAAAAATTTAACTGTCGCCGATTCCATGAAAGGTGCGAACGGGCAGAATGTGGAACGGAGTCTGTGTTTCCTGCTCAGTATAGCTTGGACATCGTCAAATCCTGGTGCATAAGTACCTAATAAGCAAGTATGTACCTTCATAGACCACATCACCTCTAAGATAGGCAGGCAGAATGGTGGTCAAAAGTTTTCTACAAGCTAAATTTAAAAAAATGTATTAATTTCTTTTGAAACACTTCGTGGAATCTGATAAAGTCTACCGAATAAATACCCCTAGAGTGATGCGCACTGTTCAACGTGTCGAAAAGGTAAGTGGAATCATTCATAAGGATGATGACTTGGCATAAGGGTGTATTCCTTTCAGACGCCCTTTAGTAAAGGGCCTCGGCCGTTGGGAAAGTTCTGAATTAAAACTGGTGCACAGTGATTTGTGCAAGTCAATGGATGAACGTTTCACTCTGATGTATCTATTCAGCAGATTTCATCAGAAACAAACGCGAACAGCTGACCCCACATTAGAACACACTCTTGGTCTAAGCCTGCCTATTTGCCTACTTTGAATACTCCAGAATCATTCGGGAATACCCTTCATAAAAAATGACTGTCCCACTGACTGTATTTTTTTTTTTATTATAGAGAGGTATTTTTTTTTCGTTTCGGGGCATTGACACCTGCTAAGATGACCTTACGTGTCTATCTTTCTATAGAGAAACAGTAGACTTCGTCTTAAAGGGGCATTTCGGGATGACCGGTATAAGAAAACTCGGATATTCATGATAACAAAAAACATTATGCCAGAGGTGGATCGAATCACTGACATGTTCTGGCTACATCTGCTTAGTCGCTATTAGCAAACTCTCTTTGGGATTAATACCGTAAGTATTACATACCATATTCGTCTACTAACCTAGTAGTTTAAACTATAATATTGGTTCAGCTCTTCGACGATTTGCCAGAAAATGTCTGTGCTCAAAGTGAAACAAAAAAGGAATAATGAAAATGGTAAAACGTGATAAAATGATAACCGATGGTGTGAAAGTCCTGCAGTGGCGGCCGCGAAAGGGAAATCGCAATACACATTAGAAGCCACAAAAATTATTATCATGGCACGCATTGGAAGAGGCGTATATCCAGCAATGACGTCATGATGATGATTATGAAGTACTTACTTTCATTGTCCATCAAACCAGAATAAGGTAATTGTGGAACATAATAATATTCCGTTTTGGCTTTATAGTCAAGTTGAACCAGCTTAACATTAAATTTAACAGTTTTCTCTGAAGCAAAAAGCTGCAGGGCTTCAAAAGATAAATACTGCAAAATCAATCTTCGTATCAAAGAACTCACATTAATTAATAACAGCAACAAAAAATACAGTTGTAACGAAAAATAACATGGCTTTATAATATTTTCCTCAACGTGAAAATGTTACGGGGTCAGTTTTAACTTTGAGCTTGTATTTTTAATGAGCGCCTTGTGTAATAAAAATAATAAACAATAAAATTTATAAAAATGAAAGCATACTATTACATTGCAAATAGAAATATACCTCTGAAAATTATTTTTTTGGTATTATATTCTCCTGTGTAGGGCACAGAAGAATAACTTGTATAAAAACACACACACACACAAAAAAACAAAAATCTTACAACAGAAAGCACTATACGGGGGTTGAGAATCAATCCACTGCCATGTCCTGACTACATCGGCTTCACCATCATCATAACATCCACTGCTGGACGAGGGCCTCTCCCAATGATTTTCATGATCATTTTCTTGTTGTGGTTTAACTTACAGAGATTACTGCTGCCCGTCCTCTGAAGGGTTGTCTCGGTCGCCTCTTACGAACCCCACAACGGGAAAAGTTGGGCTTGGGTAGGGATATATGAATCGTAATCACTGCCACCACAAGGTTAATTCTACAGATTAATATTTGAAAGTTTGGATGGATGTATGGATGGAAGTTTTCCATCTTTCATGCAAAAAGTACTGGACTGATTTCAATGAAACTTAGCAGCATTGTAGCTTATTAACTAGAACAACATATAGGCTATAAGATACACACATCAAAAGTGCTTAGGGATCAAGGAAATTTTTAACTCTAAAAAAATCTAATTTATTTAAATCAAATCTGATTGGTCTCCTACCTAATTCCTCATGCCTGTTTCAATGACTCATCACCACATTTTGTGTAAATTATGAATGAATTCAGTTTTTGTAAATTATATTCTTGATTGCGATCTTCTAAAATGTACTTGATCCCTGGACACTTGTGATGTGTGTAGAACAGCATATAGTCTATAAGATATATTGGTAACGTAATGTTTGCTGGATAATGTAATAAATAAATGAAATATCGTCCCAGGTCAGCACTGGGCTTCTTTCA
The DNA here is from genome assembly GCA_012932125.1 of Conopomorpha cramerella. Taxonomy (NCBI): domain Eukaryota; kingdom Metazoa; phylum Arthropoda; class Insecta; order Lepidoptera; family Gracillariidae; genus Conopomorpha; species Conopomorpha cramerella. Next base: position 50,065 of record SJJU01001740.1, on the reverse strand, counting down.
ACGCGGTTGTTAAATTGGAAACCCGTGCTAATGCACTCGGTATCATTAAGGTAATGGGTTGATTATGATTATTTATTACTAATGTGCAACACGTGTTTATGCGAAGTTATGTCTCGATGAACCATATGCTAACAGTAGTTATATCCGATGTGCAATTAGGCGAGCTATATGTCACGTGTGAAAGGTACCACCGCGCGTCGGCCTGTTTAAACATTTCTAGTAGAATAATGGTTTTCTTAAAATTGAACTACTATTTAACCCTACAACGGCGATGTGCTCACCCCTTTTTACGTTGGGTTAAATACGCTTGGTGAACCGTGGGTATTTGCTTTAGCAAGTACCTCTACCTATCCCGCTTTGGGATTTAAAGGCGTGAAGTATATTATGAACTACTATTGCATTATTTTGCAAAGATTTCCTTAGCTGTGCGTCGCTAGAACCTGGCCTGGGGCATTACAGGGCGTTTGTTTCATTGTTGACAATATAGTTTTTTTTTTAAACTTTCTTCCGATACCAAAAACAAAATATCATCATAATCATTATCAGCCCATACTTGTCCAAAACAAAATATACCTATTATTTGAAAACTAGATAATAAATAATAACGAGAAAAGTGATTAGTTACAGAAAATTACGACTCATTACCAACCTAATTTCCCGAGAGTCAACAATGATCTAGGAGGTATCATAATCTCCAAAGTGAGTAACAATTAAATACGAAACTAGCTTAAGTCGCAAACTATACAATCCTGAAATCCTATGTTTATCATAACGTGCCTTAAAATAGCGGAAAATATGTTTTCAAGAACACAGATTTTATTCAAACGTCTAGAAAATAGGTTTAGTTTAATTAGCCAGACTCCGCGGAGACTCAGCCGGGTCTCGTATAATTTAAGTCCCTCCCAACCTAGACGAGGATAAAACTTCATTTGATCCTTTTTATGTTTTTTTATGTCTTAGCGCGGGAAAAGGTCATTTGATAACGCTCTCGACTGCATTTACACTGCTACAAGCTTTCCATTCGTTTTCCAGAACTTTTTCAATTGGACAATTGCGTTGAAAAAACATGCAGCTTTATAAAGAGATTCCTCTTTAAATTGAACCATCAAGCTTAAAAGAAATATAAAGCTGGAAACTCGCTGAAGATTTTCTCTCTTTTTACTCGAAAAATAAATAATTTTGGACGTGGTGTTGGCTATTCTTCGGCTTGTGGGAAAAAATACGTTTTTTAACGGGATGACTCCACGAGCTTATCTTAAATGTGGGAAAGGAGAAAAGCTCAGAATCTGCCAAACTTTGCTGGTGTGAATGTATTTACTACATAAAGAGGTAGAAAAATCTGCCCATCCCGTAAAATCTTACTAGACATGGCTATTTATATTGCCATATGTTTCGCAATGACTACCTATATTTCTTATTCTCTGTCTTTTATCGGGTACATTTCGGCGAGTGTGCTACGGAGTTGCATAACCTAATAACCCCATCGCACTTTTACAATAGTGCAACCAGGAGAACAGCCAAACGTCATCCATACCAGGTGGATATTCCATTTACGCGAAACAAACACTTTGCGTCTACTTTCATACTGCGAACTGCCAGGATTTGGAATGACTTACTGGAGTCGGATTGTTTCCTGCGCAGTATTGTCACGGGTATATAGATACCTAATTAAGAAGTGTGCTACATAATAGACCACATCAGGCAGAATGATGGTCAAACGCTTGACACAACACAGTGTCCAAAAAAAGTATTATAATATCATAATTTACTATTTTTAATAAAAAAAAATAAAAGTTTTTTGTTACGAAAAAAACAGTTTGGCAAAATGACAATGGACAAACCCACTTTGGATTGTATCGTTTATTCCCAATTGTTCATTTATCAGTTCCTTTTTGGAACAAAAAGTATCAAACTTTAGGAATCACCAGAGTATATTACCATTTCTGTGAAAATATATCTCTTCTTCTCATTTTTACCCGACTAGACTTACATTTTATTTACAGCGTATATTTTAAGTCTTGTTTAATTCAAACTTCAATTACCGACAAAACTGTAAACATCGTGACGAAAATTTAATCAGGGAGCGTCTCGAAACGGCAGCTTTGGTAAACAATTTGGGGAAACATTGAAGTCTTTGGCAAATTTACGGTTGATTTGAAATATAAATCAATACTTGGGTAATTACTAGTTACAGAATTCGATGCTTCAAATTTTGAACTTAGTAGTGTTTGTTTTTTGTTCAAAGTCTATCTAAATTTTAATCAATCGCTATTTACCAATACTAACACGGTACAAGCAGAATAGTTTATTGTGTGTTTATTTGCATTGGATAAGTAAATAGTTTTAAAACAAAATATATAGACTACGAAGCTAATGGGCCGATCTTTAATCACTAGAATACCTTATGAATCTAAATAAAATTCGTCGGTTGGCTACCCGAGTCAAAGTAGTACAAGGAAAATAGTATAGATAAAAAAATAAGTATATAAGAAATACAAGAAGGGAAATGAAAGGGAAAGGAAATGTATACCCTTCAATCACATAAGGGAAACATACACAGGGAGCGCATGTTAAATAAATGCCCACGATTAACCAAGCGTATTGTCCTGGCCGTTATGGAATTACAGACACCTTATGATATGCAGGTTCCCTCATCATGCTATTCTTTAACCTAGGAGCGTTATATAGCGTACACTAAATAATTTCTTACTGTACATATACATATACATGTTGACGGGCCCGTTGGTGTAGTGGTCAGCATGTCTGCCTCTATCCTTTATTCCGTAAGGTCGTGGGTTCGATTCCCACCGCTGACAGGTATTTACGTAATGAGCTTTTATGTACTTGTTGGATGCGTCTGGGTGTTTTATTTGTATAAGTATGTATTTAAAAGAAAAAAAAATTAAGTAAAGTATGTTTCGTTGTCTGGATTCCATAACACGAATGCTTTAGCTACATAACATTAAGTCAATGTGTGTGTTGTTGTAAAAATATTTATATTTATTTATTTATATAGCCCAACTTCTCCCAACGTGTGTATAATAAGAGGCGACCGAGGGAGCTCTCCAGAGGCCGGGCAGAGGGCGCTCTGTGAGTTAAACCACAATACCACTGCGATCACCAACCCACCTGCCAGGTGGCGATTATTGGCATTTCCCCCCAGACGACCGTGGAAAACAGGTGAGGACTCCCTCGTCCAGCAGTGGACGTCTTGTGGCTGGTGATGATGATGATAATAACTTCTATAAAATAAATACAGACGACTGTATGTAAGTAATTTATTATAGAATGCCAATGCAAGAAAAAATATGAAACAGGTAATCAAATCTTCATAAGCTTGGGATTTAACAAATATGTTATCTTCTATTAAATAATCTTGGAACCGAAAAAGGAACCATGAGTCATGTCGTACAACCTTTTATTTCTATATCTCCATGACTTTAGACATAGGTTTTTCCTTCAAAAAGACATTTTTCAAAATGATTTGATATAAAATTGGAAAAGAAGAAGAAAAAGAAACTATTGGATTCTATACTATTGTGATTTTTTCATGGATGACATTGTCAGAACCGGGATTTTGACGATTATCTTCTCATTATTCAAATGAGAAGATAATAATCAAAATCAGTTAACTCAGTCAAAAATTAAAAAAAAAATGAATGAAATATATTTTGTCGAATTAGGTGTTTTTTTGGAATTACAATGCACCACCTATTAAATATATCCTTAGAGAGTCTATAGTGGTTAAATAAACATAATAGTAGCAACTGCTAATATTACATTGATGTATTTCAATGTATAATATACATAAATGGCGGTCTAAGGCATATTAACAAATTGACTAGTTACTTAAATATCGTCAGCCCAATTTTACTTTAATTTTCATCTCAGTATAGTTAAATAAAAAATACTTGGTACTTTTATTTATTCATCCAACACACATTTGCTTCATCGGCTGATGGTTGCTGTTTAAGTAATCTTATCAATATTTTATTATATTTTCAAACTGGCAACCCTTAATAAACTGGAGATTAAACACAAATAAAAATAAGGACTTTATAATGAAGTGGAACTGGGCTGGCCACGTCAATCGCACGGACTCCGATCGATGGGCGACAGCCGTGACCGATTGGGTGCCCACTGACGGATACCGCAGACGAGGCTGACCCAGACAGAGATGACGGGACGACTTGGATCGACATCTACCGGGGTGCCCATAACAGAGAGGAGTGGAAGTCCTGGGGAGGCCTTTGCCCCAGCAGTAGGAAACAAATCAGAGTAAATAAAAAAACTTCGTAATATTAAATTGACAGAGATGACGGGACGACTTGGATCGACATCTACCGGGGTGCCAGGAGGTGGCCCATAACAGAGAGGAGTGGAAGTCCTGGGGAGGCCTTTGCCCCAGCAGTAGGAAACAAATCAGAGTAAATAAAAAAACTTCGTAATATTAAATTGACAGAGATGACGGGACGACTTGGATCGACATCTACCGGGGTGCCAGGAGGTGGCCCATAACAGAGAGGAGTGGAAGTCCTGGGGAGGCCTTTGCCCAGCAGTAGGAAACAAATCAGGGTAAATAAAAAAACTTCGTAATATTAAATATCAGATCACACGTTTGTAACTGAGGGTAAACATTGCCAATGAAAATCGAATGTTTTGAATTGTGTTGACGGTACAAATTTACAATTAAGATCCGTTCCTCGTTTCAGTTTAATTGGAAATAGAAAATACTCGACGCGACCCAACTAAGTGTTTCAGTAAACCACAATTCAATATTGAACAACAAAATGTTCAAAGCTGTTTGTTCTAACTCTGGAATCTATGTTTGGAACACAAATCGAAATACTTTAATATGTAGGTAGGTATTATTCAAGTAACATTTTTCAGAAAAAAAACAAACCGCCGAAAATACTGAAAAGCAAAAAAAAATGTTTTACAAATTTATCTAGGTACTTTATTTGGGATCATCTTTGTGGTTTCAATATACCTAATACAATACAATATAAAGACCTGTCCTTATGTTTTACTTAGATCTTTAAAACTACGCAACGGATTTTGATGCGGTTCATTTTCTTCTTTGATTTATGATGAGGATAAAATACATACACATATTATTATGTATAAGTACGGAAACACTGTTAATAATGTATATGACCAAAACGACGTTTTCGGGGTCAACTAGTTTCCAATTAAAAAATGTCAAAATCGGACTACTTACTCTGTTAAAAGTTAAGAACCTCCTATGATTTTCGTTGGTTAAAATTAACATACATTTCATTGGTTGGAGAGCTTTGTCCATACAGTTGAATTGCAATATGGGTGAATGATGACAAGGATTAATCATTGAATGTTCACGCAACGTTGCGTTTAGAAAAAAAACAGTTAATCGTTTTTGGGAATATCTTCATATCGAATAGTAGGAGATCTTCTTCCCTACAAGCCCTTGTGAATTCCGTCCCCAATCAACTTACTGCCGCCATCGTCTAACGTCCTAGTGATTCTGTTATTTACTCTAAGCGTAGTCGCAGCTAGTCGCTCAGTGCGCATGTATCTCTCTCTATCATCCCGTATCTCTACGAGTGGGAGAGCAAGACGCTTCACGCGAACATTGCTGGAGGTACCTGGTAACGGGAATTTTTCTATACTATCGGTTAGGTACATGACAAGGGAACGCTACAATTGTTTTGTCCATTTTCATTACGTCCGGAGAATACTTAGTTAGTCGCCGCGTCCTACACACAATAGATTTGAGGTAGGACGAGTTGTCTCGATTTGAAATAAAAGAGCATTTTTCATTATTTTGTTGTTGCCATTTTGCTATTCATTGTCGCGACTTGCGATTGAAAGCTGTTGTATCAAGTCTGTTATATTAGACGTGTAGCAATGTTTCTTCTTTTACACAGCCTTTTATATGTTTTGAAAGTGGTCAGAAAATTACTGGAGACCCTCAAACACGAAATAATGTAATGAGGAAGAGGCGAAACGGAAATTTCATGACTATAACAAAGCAAAAGAGATCTGTACCTGCCTACCTATAGATACTCTACGCATGTTTCCCTGCCTAGGAAACAGGCGTATAGTATCTATAGGTAAAATTACTATTTATGATTATTTTGTAAAAAAAAAGTAATACACAAACTATTATTACTTTTACACAAATTGTACTTCAAGAATAGCAGGTGGGAAAAACATTCTACACAATATTGGCAAAAGGTGATTTATTTAGTGTGCGAGATAGAAACGATCACTATTTAAATTATGGTAACGTAAACCTCACAATGGACTAGTGACATAAGAAAATATTAATAAAATCAAAGACAAGAATAATCAGGGGATTCAAGGAAAACAAATCGCTCCGTTGATATTAAAAAAAGGACAACGTCATTTGCGAACTCAGATTCTTATTGTCCGCAAAGCTAAGTTACCCCTTGGGCGGTTATTAGGTAGGTATATTATAAGCTTCTTCCTCAGAGTTAATTAAAGCTCGAAAAAAAATAATTCGCTTGCTCTTCTGCGTAAATTTTCTGCGAACAGAGACTCAGAAAATACATGGACATAAAGTCACGTCCTTTATCTCGGGTCGCCATCACCAAATCTAATCGTGGCTACCGCATCGACTATTAATACCGTTCTCTTATGGATTTTTAGGTTTTATTTTTGACGTCTTAAAACAAATTTATACAATACACAGGTAGAACTATCATCGCTGTACATATTTTGGTATACAGATTACCCTCAAAGAACGTTCTGCAAATACTTTAAATAGATATAAATACATTATCATTATCACACGTCCCGGTTATTGGGATCGAAGCAGAGTTGAGTACGAGAAGTTAATTATTCCACCATTTTTCCGCAGCGGCTCAAAAATATTTTTCCAACTAGATATCTACCATAGAATTATGCGGTATTTCAAACTTATTTTAGCGCTACCAACTCTGGGAATAACCTTAACATTTGGCGGTTTGCTCCCGAAAAAAAATTAACAGGCACGTTCGGGCACGGGATTTTTAATCCGAAAACTTTTCTCTAAGTTTATTAAAAGTGTGGTTTGCGCGTTCCCCCGCCTCGAGTTGGCCTCGCTCTGTAATGTTTCGCCTACTTTGAGTACAAAATCGGTTTTCCGTGTTATATTCTCTGTTTTGCCGCTTTGATATATTACTTTGCTCTTTGTTTTTCACCTGGATAAATATTATGCTTAGCCGTTTACCTGTCGGACTTTGTCGGGCAATAATTTTGTTAGAGTTGGAGAGGAGTCGGAAGAAAAAGTTGTAATAAAATATTGTACCAGAGTTGCTTTTAGGCAAAATAAAATAAATTCTGGGATAATACAGCGTACACAATGTAAAAAGCGATTCTTTTACAAGTAAATCTGACAAGTAAGCCTTATATTATGAACGCTGATGGATTAGAATGGAAGAAATCAGGTTCTTTTACTGTTACTTTTATAACACTGTATTTTTTACTGACTTACTGTCAGCTAAATTATTTTTTCATTGTAATATCTTAGTAAATCGTTACTATTGCACTGTCGTGGTCTCGATGATGACCATAATTTCTCAGTACACTATGACAATGAAATCAAGTATGGAGCTCTTTGGAAATGAAACATTTTTAACCAAAAGGCGGAGTTTCTTTCATTCATTCGTCGGTATGTCTTTCTATTTTATATTTTCAAATCTTTTTAATGGGTGATTATTTTTTATTTGTAATGTAGCTTATAAAGAGCCCGTTTCGTCCCATTTAAATTTGGTTCAGTTACGACAATGGCATCCATTAGAACGCTACAAATCTGTCAAATATTGACTAGTTGAAGTCGGTTTTTTAGAAACGCGGCAGTTTAAGAAGCCTATATTATCCCGTAGTGGACGAATAGGGGCTGATGATGATGATGAAATGACCCCTTGTTTTCCAATTTGTCCCATTTTATCGTACTAAACTTTTTCGAAAGGCGGGCGGGTGTCCTAGTTTCAAGACATTAAGTAGGTACAAATGTATGTCGAATTAGGTATAGAAAAAGGACCTGGAAAGCTAGACTTGTATACCTTTTTTTTAATGAAACGCGCACAGACATTACAACTCAATATTGTTCATCGGGTATATAGGCGCGAGCTCGAGCTTTTCTTTGATTATATTCGCGCTTATATGCCCGGTGAACAATATTGAGTTTGAATTTTTTTTTCAAGAGAGAATAGGTTTTTTTTTACTTGATTTACATTTTTAATTCGTCGAAAATAAGAGATTTTCACTAAATTCCACGACTTTCAGGACATCATCGCTCCTTCAGGGGCTATAAATGTACAACAAGGTAATGTGTATTGTGTTATTTATTATTTACGCTTTAGGTGTACGGCGGCGTTTTTGCGCTGACTCACCTAACGGTTGTTTTGGGATCATTCGACACCGGCAATTTTTTACTTTTATATCTTTTATTACTGTCTCGTTGTGTCGTTTATTGAATCAAATTATTTGTTTCGCTCGTATTTCATTTTCAGTCAATTCGGACATTTTATTTAGATATACTCGAGAGCAAAAATTCCTGGTCAAACACACATAAAAATTCATTAATTATACAATTCTGAAAGTACAATAATTTTATACAAGACGACAATACTTTTTGACTTTCTTTTTCGCTATTTGATTGTGTAAAAAACAACAGTTTTTTTGACTCAGCTACACAGTGTCTAGGGATTAAGTACATTTTAGAAGATTGCAATCAAGAATATATTTTACAAAAACTGAATTCATTCATAATTTATTCAAAATGTGGTGATAAGTAATTGATACAGGTATGGAGAATTAGGTAGGAGATCAATCCAGAAGATTAGAATTGATTTAAATAAATTTGATTTTTTTTTTGAGCTAAAAATGTTCTTGATCCCTAGACACTTTTGATGTGTGTAGTTCTCCTCCATCGCGAAATATTCAGATGTATACACAAAATTATGTGTGACTCAGAATTTTTGCTGACGAATGTATTATGTTGACAATTTCTGAGCGATAATGTTACTATCATGAATTTCCGGAACCATTTTCATTTCCTGTATTGTAATACCTAATTATCACAATTTCTATATACTTATAGGGAATGTATAATTTCTCTTTGATGTCGCCCCGATTTTGATATCGTCATAGAATCTAGAAATGATCAAAGAAGCTATTAATATTCTCACAATAAATGTATTATATAATGGATATATATTATTATCCAAGTTTATTTGTACATTTTTGAACACTAATTACTACACCTACACTCATAAAAACTCATTACTACCTTACCTACTTCCCTACTAATACTGTAAATGTCAATGTAAGTTTGTTTGTTACGTTGTCACGCGCATACTAATTCTTCGTACAAGAAATAACAAAAACAGTATTGAATGCCGGAATTCCCACGGGAACAGATTACATCGTAACACAGCAAGAGGACAAGTCTGCTACACTCTCGTAATGGCATCGCTCTGGCCTCGCAGCGTAAAACGATGTACATTGCTAGTTTTGTTACTCTCATGTCACTGTACGGCGATGGGCTCACCCCCTGTCACGTTGGGTTAAATACGCTTGGTGAGCATTGAACCGTGGGCATTTGCTTATTAAGCAAGTGCCTCTGCCTACCCCGCTTTGGGATTTAAAAGGCGTGAAGTGTATTTATGTCACTGTAGTCCTTAGTAAAACAGCAATGCACATCGTTTGTATCTACGATGCCAGATTAAATACGAGAGTGCCTGGCAGCAGTGGCATAGCAGACTCGGGTCCCTGGTTGCAGCTAGTATTGTAAACTTACTGTTTTTATAGAGATTTTTTCAGGTACATTGTTCACACCACGATCAAGAGCATATTGTAATATTGGACGCCCCGCGATTTCATTCGCGTAGTTTAGTACGAGTAGTACCTGCATCCCAAATTTCAAGCGTCTAACTTGAGCGGTTTAGATTTTTCATACAAAAGAATTTTCCCGTTTATTCCCGTTTCCGTGGGAATTTCAGGAATTCCTTTCTTAGTGCACCCCTACGGTACCTAAGCTACGTCCGTACCAAATTTCAAGTGTCTACGTTTCGCCCTTTGCGCTGTGCGTTGATATGTCAGTCAGAATTTCCTTTTATGTATTTAGATTAAACATATGATAAGATAAACATATGAATAGGTGAGTTAGATCTCTCTGGTTTTATGACAATTGAAAAGAGATTCAAAGCTGATATTATTTTCAATATGTTGCGCCTGAGCTTTACTTTTGACATTTGCTTCTTAAATTTTTAACCGACTTCAAAAAGGAGTCTTTCTCACGTCGACCGTATGTATGCTTTTATATGTTTTTTTGCCGATAGCTTTATCGTTTATGAACCTATTTTTTTGGTCCGATCATATCATAAGGGAATCAGATTTTTTTTAATGCAGTGTACAAGTGTTTGACAATCATCCTGCCTGATGTTCAGCAGCGATGTGGTCTTCGATACTCACTAGCACACCCGAGTTTGATGATGTCTAACCCGTCACATCGAGGTGAACTTTAAAAATCATATGGTTGGGCGAAACATGATTGAAGTCGGTTGGTTCTTTTTACTTTAAAATGATGGACGAATTCCTTCGCCACATCATATTTTGAATCACCCTTTTTTGAGATACTAGTTATATACATTGCCTTTTACCCAGAACGTTACGAAGGGAATTCATGTAATTCATGATGTAATATGTAAATAGGGTTATATTACATAGATTCATAATTACTCGCCTGCATTACGATACAGACCTAGTATTGTATTCGGTATATAATATAATTAGTTTAGTTAGGTATGCAACATAATTAGATAGAGTAGGATTACAAATACTAAACACCGATTAAAACAATTAACAACCTGCAATTATACGCCGGGCTTCCAATAACTTAATGAGCAAAGCACTATAAAAGCGTAATGAAATAAAACAGAGAAAAAGGTCTGTTGCTGCAAATTTTCCTCAAGATTTTAAAACTCTTGTTTTTCGCAAAAAAAAATACAGGCGAAACATTCTATTTGCTCCAAACAATCGAGGCAGGTGGTTGGTTGTCCGTGCACATTTACCTCCAGGGAAATATAAAGGCAGATGCACATTATGAGACGCCTTTGAGAAGTTAACTTTCGAAAAGGGTTATTTCCTAGTGTTTACTTCACAACAATGTTCTCGGTAATTTGCCTAGAAATTCACGGTAGAGCTGACGGGAGCCTGAACATGAATTGGTGCTTGTCTTTTATTTTTCTTTTTCAAGGAAAAGCGAGCCTAGCGATGAAATTTTCTTATACCTATCATAAGAAACTAATTTCATTAAGGGTCAAAATTATAGAAGAAAACATAAATGCAATTAAGTAAAATAAGTTACCGCGGAATTTCTTTCATTCTTCTTGTACGTTTTATTGCACGCTAACCGGTATCGTCCTTCTACGTTTTTTAAAGATATGCGGGGAGTTATATATTTTTTAAACACTTTATCGCAGATGATAAGTACAAGACACTAAGTGTACTTTTAGCTTAGGCATTTTCTTCAAATCAAAATCAACAATAGAAAAGACAGATGAGTGTGCTAAAAATTTGCTAAACAAACCATCTTAACCCTGCAAGCGATTTCTTCCAAGTTACCTAATTTGTGGACATTTAATAAACACACACACATACACTCACGTCGATAATTCCCAAAAAGGGGTGAACAGAACCTTGAATCGCAATGGCACCTCGACCACATTTAGCTTAATAGGAGATAAGAAAGTCAATCATAGGGGCTTTCAGTTACAAGTAGCTAGCTCACAACCTGAATAGACCTAAATCTTCATACCATAGACGGCTCCTACGACATGCCAGTAAGGTAGACAGCTGATGCATTCTATTTACATACCAGATCAGAATGAGATGTACTATATCTCAGTGGCGTGCACACCATATAGGCAAAAGGACACTGCCTACCTTAGTATTTTGACTACACGACCTAATAATAGAGTTATCGCTTGATCTTTGTTTGTTGTACTCTCGACAGAGGCTAACGAAGGTCCTGTGTTTTGTGGGTGAGTAGATAGGTACCTATATTTCGTAAAGACAAGTTACCTATACATATGTTTCAATCGTTGGGGATTACTGCCTACCTTGTCGTAAAAGCCACTGCACGCCACTGCTATATCTATATTGTGTTATACAAAATACATCTGTGTTAAATTTATTTATTTATTTAAGGATAACCAACAAGGCACACATATACAAAAAAATATGTTACAAAAAAACTAGAGGGTACATTATAATATGTTGCCTTAATTATACTAGGCTACCACCGCAAGGTTGTGAGTGGATTTTTAATTTTAAATTAAATAAAATTATACAAAATTTAAATGACAAGTTATTCCAGCTATCTATTACTGATTGATCGCAAATAGTATACAGTTACTGACGTAGGTACACAAAATAAGAAAGAAGTAAAAAATGTATTGAGTCTTTTCACACAATATAATCTCTGGTTTCACATCGCCGCCGCCTACCTTCGAGACGGCGACAATTTATGTACAGTCGGCCAAGAATCTAGTCCATACTAATATTGAAACTCATATGAATGCCATTAGAGAAAATAAAGTTATTTTTTTACGTACTGTAATATAATCACCTATATCTATTTATCGTATCACAAAATCTTCTTCGTAATTCGATGGTCCCTATTAAGTAAGTCGGATCTACGAAACAGAACATGTTATGATATTAAAACTAAAGTACTTGTGGTACATACTTCAAATTTACAAGAGCTTTATAATCTTTGGTACCTTTACGTGATGTAATATACGTATAAGTTTATAGATCTTAATATCATCAATCTAACGGTGTAGAAAAGTACACTATTTAATATTCCTAAAATTGCACTACCGACATTTTTAATTGGGACCATCGAATTATATACCTTCTAACTTCGTAATTACTTACCCTCATTTGGTACATTACCCCTTACATACATTAAGGTTCAGATTTACTTGTGACAACGTACTCTACCTTATTGATGTTTAAAGGACACAAGAAGTAATTTTTTAATGAAACGCGTCACTTGCAACTGCGTCGAAACGTCGAGTTATTTTAACAAACGTAAGCTCGAGCATTGCTTTGATTATATTCGCGCCTATATATACCCGGTGATCAATATTGAGATACAAGAAATGTCATCAAAACTGAAAGACAACTTTCTTTCTCTACCGTGTGTACTAAGCCTTACATTTAGCACAGTTTGTTATTACAAATTAGATTGGATGAACCGCGGGCGTTGCAATTAGAAAATGTTTAGCTTTGCTCTCTTTCCGAATTAATTTCAGACGAGGATGAAATTCTGTTTGGCCAACAGACCCGAGTTTTAATGTTGGGTACGTTTTTTTTACGGATAATAAATAGGTACCTATCTACAGTCGTATATCTAAATTAATACACTTCACGCATTTTAATACCGTAGCGGGACAGGCAGAAGCACGTGCTAAGCAAGCAGCCTCGGTTTACTAAGCGTATTTAATAAAACATGAATAGATGTGAGCCAGTCGCAAAATAAAGTCAAAATAACTTTATCTTATCATACGTGCTGTTACATACATACATAGACTAGCAAACACGGCGAACTCCGTTTCGCCACGGATGGCTTCGTTTCGTTTTCCCGCTTTTCTGTTGAAATTTTTCTTAAATTTTCTTTGCTATAAACCTTACGGAGCCTAAGACCTTTCCAACGAATGCAAAACCGTGGAAATCGATTCGTGCGTTCTGGAGTTATAGCGTCAGGGAGAAAAACCCAGGGAGAAAAAAAATTATATAGTAGATATGCAGTAGCATAACACAAATCTTTCTGAAAGTCATATACGATACGAAAATAAAAGTAAACCACCCCGGTTCGAAATATTTCTTTTACTGGCCAGAAGAACCGAGAAGAAACTGTTATATGGTTCACACAATTTGTATGGGAGTTTCGCCACGATGTTGTCCTTCACCATGTAAGCGTTGTGTAGCGTACATAGGCTGTCCCAAAAGAGACCCACGGGAACACGTCCCGCACAGCCGGTCTCGAACCGCCACCAACTAAGCCACGGACGGAATCTTTTCATACCACATGGATAAATGGCTCTCAGATTACATTTTGCTCTAATGTTTTTTTATTGTTTCCTGTAAAACAACAGCGAAAAGTAAGTCAGTAAATGAGAAGCGAGTTTTGCATCTCAAACGAGTTTTAGCGTAGCGTATCTGCATAATTGCCTTCATACATACATAAACTGCTGTCAATTGTACAGTGGATAGAACCTTTGAATAGTATTCGTTTTTTATAATTTTATTCAGGCGCCGTACCTACCATGAGGCCAAGTAATATTGTTTACACTGTATGACAGAGACAGCGGTAGTTACTTTATTTCCTCATGCATTATTCGGGGTTCTTCACCCCAGGTCCTAGGTAACGTATAGAAATACAAATTAAGGAGAATCATCGAGTTGTTGTTCCAAAATCTACCACAGATGGCATTAGAATCGCAAGTAGTAATTATGAACATGGCTCTACAGCTTGTCAACCGTTCGCGTGCTATTAATATTGTTCGCTCGCGAGACATGCTTGCATAGTGTAGTGTTAACATACACTAAGACATAACCTTCAAGTTAGTAAATACTTTTTTTCTTTTCTTTCTCATAAGCAATAAAAAAATTATTCCTCGCTTCAATCAAACAATTTTGAATAATGTTTGTCATCAAAATCTATTACTGCAATTGAATAAAGCCTTACTGCACAGTAAGTTACCACGTCTGAAGTCAAGTCAGGAGACACACAACACAGATTGGCAGGTGTGCGGATCATAACAGTACCTATAGTTAATAACTTTTTTTACTTGACTTGATGACCTTCAGACACACAACTCCGGCAAATCATTCCACACTTACTATGTAAATTGAGTAAAACAATTGTATGTCGTCTTAAAAATAGCAATAAGCCTTTTTTTAAACACAAAGAACAAGCGTTTGACCATCATCCTGCCTGAAGTTAAGAAGTGACGTGACCTACGACGGAGCACGCTTGTTCATTAGGTACCTATTTACTTGTGACTTGAAGACCTCTAGGCTATACTATAATTAAATACATATCTAGTCCAGTTGGTCGGATACTTGACTTGTAACCGGGAGGTCGCGGGTTCGAGTCCGCCTACTGGACGTGTACCAATGGGACTCTTTTTCAGAGCCTATGTACGCAACGCCACGCTCGTACGGTGAAGGACAACATCGTGATGAAACCCGCACACCACAAGGTGTGTGAAACCTATAACGGCGATGGGCTCACCCTCTGTCACGTTGGGTTAAATACGCTTGGTGAACCGTGAGCATTTGCTCATTAAGCAAGTGCCTCTGCCTACTCCGCTTGGGGATTAAAAGGCGTGAAGTGTATTTATTTATTATTTATTTAAATACACATCTAATTGGTAACAAAATCACATCATGGAAAAACAGAGAGGCACAGAAGAAGAGCAAAACAAAAACGATCACTTTAATTTCAGATCTTTTTTTTTTCTATATGTTGTGTAACCGGTCAGCACGGCTAAACATGGCTAATAGTAATGTGTCACACTTTTGATGAAATTAACTAAAATTAAAACAACTATTCGGGTAGAGACATTAGCGACATCGCACAACAACAAAAGGAACTATTTTCAATTGTCATTTGGCTGTCAAATAATTCTCTATTGGTGTGAAATTCAAATCAGGGTGATTTGGAAATATCATTTGAAGCCGTAGTCTATTGTTCCTGTAGACCTATTGATTCCATTTCAGCAGGTGTCATTGCAATGCAATTTCATCAGATGATGGTGTTTTTTGTATGTATGTGTAGGTCATTTTTTTTCGTTACGGGGCAAAATGGTTAACTTTAAGACTTTTTCACAATAAAAAAATGTATTCAACGTACATACAATTACATTACAAAACAATTTAGTATGCGATATTTGATCTGTCACTTATCTCCAACTTTAAAGCCGTTGTCGTGGAGAAATTCGGGGAAAGCGTGGTTCTGTCGGACTCGCACGAAGTAAAACCCAACGGTGACCACTCACATGTTCTTGGCGCAGCTTCCGGAACAGCCTAAACCGTTTGATGGTATCGAACACAAGGATGGTATCGCTATATTCTTAAAGAAAATTTGAACCAAACGGTTTGCGTCTACTTTCATAGTGCGAACCGCCAGGATGTGGAACGATCTGCCGGAGTCTGTGTTTCCTGCGCAGTACAGTCTGAAAGTCTTTAAGTCGCGGATGAATAGTTACCTAATGGACAAGTGTGCTCCATCGTAGACCACTTCGCTGCTTCAACGCTCTTCGCTGTGGTGGTCAAACGCTTGTTCATAGAGAGAAAAGAAAATTAGACCTTTTCCTGGAAGCTACATCAGGTGATTGTACATTTTTATTTCGTTTCGTTTCGGGACATCAACCACACATTTTAAATACACTTAGAAGGTTCTACAAAAACAGTAGACTTTGTCTTAAAATGGTTTAATTAATCAAATGTATTCTTTATAAAAAAAATTGAAATTTATAGTCATAAGTCATTAAAGTATTTGTAAACGAAGACAGTCAGACAGAAATAATTATTTTAGGGAAAAAACCGACCATGATTAATGAACCTTTTCCCCGATTCAACTGGTCTGGCATTATCAAACCCTGACTTCGTTTTAATAGAAACACGTTTGAAATATCCTCTTTCTACAAAAAAATAATCAACAAAATCAGTTCATAAACAACAAAGTTTCCGCGAACAAACATAAAAAAGCATACGGTTGAATTGAGAAAGACTTCTTTTTTTAAGTCGCTTAAAAGCAAGACTAAAGAATCAAGTCAGCAGCCAATCATTTGACCACATCGGCCAACGTCCTTTAATGCTTACACTTTGACATTCAATAGCTTTAGATATTTCAATCAAACTTCAGCGTGCAAGCTAAACTTATCCCTCCATTTGAATCGATGCTAATTTCTTAGTAGTGTGATTGAAGACTGGAATGGCTGTGGTTGCGGTGGCTCAGCCAATCAGAACACTTTCATTTCCCATCTTATGTAGGCCTCGCTGCACCTTGATGTTATTGGAAGATAGTTCATATACATATTTACAAGTGCAGTATCGTCAAGAGGTCTTCAAGTCACGGGTAAATAATGAACAAGGTGTGCCGAATCGAACGGAACATCGTACACCATATTACTGCTGAATGTCAGGCTGTATGGTGGTAAACACTTGTTTACAGTGCATATAAAAAAACTTTATTTGATAATCCATTGGTACAGGTCCCTGGAGATGGAATCCAGAAGCTAATGAAAATATTCACCAAGTTACTTTTTAAAATTATTATAGCGATCGGCGCGATATTTATTGCTGTGGGGCACTTCAGCCATAATGTACACTCATCAATTACAAATCCCACAAATGTCCTTGTCAATTAGCGACGGGGTTATATGGGATCTACTAAACCCTTACCTCTCTTGGCATTAGTTAGTTTTCTATAGAGATAGCAACATCTATTGCCGACTCTCTCTGGCTCCATGCTGGGTTGGATTAGATGATTCTGTATGCAGTAAAGGGCTGAATGTTTTGCCTAGAATATCTGATGAGCGCGAGGACGCCTCTTGAAACCAACTTGATACATTTTACTAGTCCACGTAATCAACGTTGTACCTATATTGGCACCTGAGAATTATCAGCACTTTGCGTTAGATCAGAGTCGGTGGGGGGTTTTTTGTGTAAATAACCGAATATTGTACACGTGAAACCAACAAACTAGTAACCATGAAAACACCTGACAAGGATAGAATGACAAAATAACAGGATGTCTGGTGTGACAAGTGTATCAGTCTGTGGCACCCATAGTACAGGGTATCCTAGTTTGGGGTCAGGTGACCGTGTGTAAAAATGTCCCGGCGTATATATTTTTTTTTAAACTAAGTTATGATGCCATCAATATATTTTTCTCTGCCTGGGTCGTACCTAATAGTGTTTGTTAACAGCTTCCATCTGTCATTTATCTTTTGATTCGGATTCTCTTGTCATATCCAACGTATTAGACAAAAACAATTATTAGACAATACAGACTTGTGGGAATAAATGTTCTAGATTTGTTATAGAAAATATAGTTAGAATATAAAAATCATAAGTAACTTAACATTTGATAAATTAAACTTTTTACTTTGCATTACATTTCATTTCATTGAAATTTCCAACTTTTTTATTCCAATGCAATCTTTGCACCAGTCAACGGTCAATATTTTTTTTATACCAACGACTTTTTAAGATGATATCCATTTCGTAACTCGATTTTCATGCATCGTCGCGTCGCATAGAAAGGTGATTTTTCGCCAAAAGACCAGTTTCATTCATGATGGAACCGACGGGAGTTCAATTTCAGGAAAAACGGTTTTAAAAAACTTCCTGGAAACCGATCAACAGCAATTTCGGATCTCCGCGAATTTTCCTGTTGTTTTATAAATGCTCACCTAACTAACATGGAGGAAGCAGACTGATGGCTAAAATAACTTATTTGAGAACGTGAATTACTGAAAATACTACTTAGTTTCATTTCTTTATTTCCATAAAAACTTAATCTTGTTTTGCTGTAACAAAATATAAGAAACATAATAATTATTTGCAATAAAAAACAGTTTTCGTTTCTTTACTAGTGCTTTTAATAAAAATTTCACTAAACATAACTTTCCACATCAGTGGCACTACTAACATAATCGCCGTGCGGTAAGAAGGTAAGAAGAAGTTAAAAATAGAGTTTCTAGATTAAGATTAATGTTTCATAGTTTTTTTTGTTTTTTAAGAAGCAAACAATGTGTCATTATTTTTAATATTATGGGCTTTATGCACAATTCGAATCCAACACGCCATAGCTTATTCCCGTTTATTAAAATTGTGACACATGAAAATTATTCCCAGTATTTGGGAATATAGAAGGAGATTACAATAGCCACATAAAGGTCTGAGTAGCATCTATAAAACATAGATGAAATACGAATGTACCTATTGTAAACATTTTGATGATGATGAATGACCCTACAAACATGATGATTTTCAGTCCGATACAACGATTTTTACACGCGGTGAAATAAATGCAATACAGCTCGAACTTTACGTGCCACTGAATCATATTGAACCAGGTCAATAAGGCACAGATGTGGGTCAGCCAATTGTGAATAGAGCTTGTTTTCGTATGAATGCCTTCGTTGAATAGATCAGGTGAAACTGGTGCTTTACAGCTCGTCCGTACGGACACTGTACAGCCACTTGGCAGAGTCTCCTACGAGTTCGTTGCGACTAGTAGAATTGCCTGCAGGAATTTAGATTTTGGACATACTTCCTCTTACTCCGAAGGCCCCGAACGCGCAGTTTGCGAAACTTCCTTCGTTTCCAAGAAATATACTATCGCTACTTAGTAATGTGGTGAATGTTTTGCTAATTGTAACTTTATGGGTAGGTACACAAAAACACAATTTTCAGGATAGTAATCTTTGTTCCTAATACACAGTCTACTTCAGGTATTTACACACCAAATCAAAAGACAAAGCAAGATCACCGAAACCGACGTGCATGTTTGAATGACTATGGAAGAAGCAAAAGTGATTTGTCAGTACCGTAGAAGTGAAGATCCACTACCTATCACATTGAGTTACATACACTTGGTGTACTGTTTGCATTTATTGCTTAACAAGGTTTTTAAACTTTCTGTCCCT
Source organism: Conopomorpha cramerella (assembly GCA_012932125.1). Taxonomy (NCBI): domain Eukaryota; kingdom Metazoa; phylum Arthropoda; class Insecta; order Lepidoptera; family Gracillariidae; genus Conopomorpha; species Conopomorpha cramerella. The sequence goes on along the minus strand of SJJU01001740.1, from coordinate 30,344 downwards.
AACACCAGACACAGCATAAGCGCGTTTTACTGCTCTGCATACATAATTCCAGTTTACAAGTTTAATAAAGGTGGGATCGACACCTGTCGAATTCGAAAACAAGATTGGTCCTTTGTCTATTCGCAAACTAGATACCAATCTCGTAGGTCAAAATAGTTACCAACAATAAAATGAAAATTGTTTCTGTAAATTTTATTTAATTTTACATTTAGCACAAAAGCGTCCTAGGGCAGACAATAACAAGTCTGATCGAATGCCATTCTTTTTTCCTTCATATTGCTAGAATTTTCTACAATATCTTTTTCTGAGGCGACACTGGCTGGTTATTCTCGAGTTTTCTCTCAGAGTCCCTTGGGGGACGTCATCGATTCAGACGGTAAATTGGATCCAAGCATCGTCGGCTGGGACGTCACGATTCGTCAACGTCGCAATCGAGATACTTCATACTTTTATCTTAGAATCGATTGTTGACTCGATCTCTCTCCATCCAAGATGTAATTAAGCATTAATCCTAGTGAATGGGGACGTTGTTCGGCAGTAATTAAGAAGCGTTTTATTTATATCCGTTATATCTATGGCACACTAAGATAATTAAAGGTAACTTAACTACATAAGCAGCAATTAATACATAAGATACTTTAAAAGCATGAATTGATGAAATGTTATTGTACAGTAACTAGTACAAAATCCTACATCCTTCTTATAATATAAAATGAATTGCTTGTTCGTTTAGTCTCACTAAAACTCAGAGAACGGCAGAAAGGATTTATCTTATCTTAGTCTGAAATGTTCGTGAGGTCTAGCGGAAGGTTTAGAAAGGGTGTATTTATTCCAATACACGAACTACAAAAAGGCAAAAAAATGTTTGCCGGACAGCTAGTCTTCTTCTTATTAATATAAAAATGAATTGATGTTCGTTAGTCTCGCTTAAACTCGAGAACGGCTGGACCGATTTGGCTAATTTTGGTCTTGAATTACACGTGGAAGTCCAGGGAAGGTTTAAAAGGTGTATTTCTTCCAATAAACGGGGTGCAAGGGCGACTTCCTATGGCAAAACAAATGTTGCCGAGACAGCTAGTCCTTAATAAAATTAAAATAAATAATATATAATATAATAAAGAAACATGTGTGTGATATGTGAGTTTGTCTTTGTTTGGTCTGCATATAAAAAGTATTGAACAGATTTGTCGAAACTTTGTGGGGAGATAGATTATCCTTAATTATTTCTACATTATACGACTGTCGCTTACTCCCGGTGAAGTGTGCGAAGATAGAGAGAGAGATCAACTCGCAATTGGGTGAATAAAGTTTTTATATTTGGTTAATTTCGCACCATAATACCAGCACCCCTAGCAAAGCGCTCTAAGAAAGACATGACAAGACATACCTAGCACTAGCATTGCAATGCAGCGCATATATGTATTTTTTTTCTTCTTATTTCTATACCGTCTTTAGTTTAATAACTATGTGGGATCCAAGACAGAAGGCTAGGCCCCCCCGGGATCTAGCCCAGTCGTCACTGATTGAGCTCTTGTCTATTCTGGATGCCGCTGTAGATCCTGGCTCTAACAGGAATCACAGTGGTCAAAAAAAATACCTAGCACTGCGATTGGTTGAAACAAGTTGAGTCGCATGACGTGTGACATAACAGCCAATCACAGCGCGTATTTGATCTATGTCGTGTCTTTCTTGACGCGCTTTGCTAGGGAGGCAGAATACACATAATAACATCTACGATACTAACATTTTGGGCACATGCTCACTGTTCCCATTCTCCGTAATATTTTGTTTCACTTACACAACACATCCGTGGGGATTAAGCGATTACCATGCCATCGGGCAATAGACACTGGCGCCCCCTAGCAGCATTCGGATTATCTTAAGATACATAGAATACTCGATTTATCCGAATCCCTAGAGATTACTGCCAGCATTTTATTTATGAAGCCTCAACGGTGAGCTCTTTGCTTGTTCGCTTGATTAAATGTTAAGCTGTGTTGGGTGCGTGTATAAATACCCTCAAAATATACATGAACGGAGTTTTCGTTTAATTGAGTACCGAATTTCAGGTATAGTTGCTACTGCATTTCGGTTAGTTCATTATGACTGGGTGAGTGTTTAGGTAAGCATCATACATTATAATATTATTACTCCAAGAATAGTTAGGTTTGATAACTACTCTAGAAACAAGATTGGCCTAACGTGAAAGACATAAAAATTAATAACGACATACACCTACAGGATGGACATATTTAACTCTATCCGTATCTATATTTCTAGTAACACATTAGTAAGGAGTAAATACAACACCATATTTAGTATTAAGATGCGAATTTTATTTGACTAGTACTTATATTTCTATGAGATAAATCGCTTCGCAAAGGACGTTGCAGACTGTATTCTAGGTGGTCAGACGGTCTGCTGTTTATTACGCTCTTTGAAATGTGTCTATTTATTTAGCTAGTGCGTGTTCTGATTCGTTTTTCATTAGGATTGGATTTCATTTTTTTTTAATCCTAAAATCAACATGCAAAAAATAAAATCTGTGTTTATTCAGAATGAAATTAATTAATTCGAGCACACAATAAGCGGCTCAACCCCGTGATATTCTTAGTATTTACTTGCTGTCCCGGCGCAATACCTAAGGTTTTATAAAGCGGTTGCGGTTGCACTTTATAGTCACTTTCGAAATTATGACTTGTAGTTTGATCTTGACAAAAAAAAACAATTAGAGCAAAGAGTAAGAAACCAATAACGCGCAATTCCGACGCGCACTTGGCCGGTTATATTTTCTCATTTTCAACTCTGCACAAGAAACATTTTTTTTCCTTCCTATGTGGAAAACACCGGGCTAATTAATTTAGAACTTTATCCTCAGTAAGCTTTCAAGCACAGTTTAGTTAGGGGAGTTTCATTTTAAAAACAGCGTACATTTTTATAAGATACAAGTACCTACATCTTTTTTGTATTGTTTTTTTAAAGTGCTCTAACATTTTACTAACCCCGCTTAAGAATTTGAGATGGACTAATTTATTGAATTCAGTCCAGTAGATGTCTTCTTAAACTTCTTATAATGAACTAGTCGGAAGCCCCGGTATTTCATTCGCGTTATTTCAGCTATGTGCAAATCTCTAAAGACCGACTTTGGAGTAAAGTCCATTCTTTCAGAATTAGTTTCTTTTACATGGCAATCTGTTTATGCAATTTTATAACAAATATACCTCAACGGTTTACCTGCAATAAATCTCGTTCCCGTGGGAAATTCAGGATAAAATATTCGTTATCCCTATGTTGTGTTTTATTATTATAAGTTTCATTGAAATCCGTTCAGTGGTATTTGCGTGTAAGGGTAACAAACGTTTAAACTTTCGCGTATTGTTGGTAACAAATTGACGAAAAATTTCGTAGTGCGAACCGCCAGGATGTGGAATGACTTGCCGGAGTCTGTGTTTCCTGCACCGTACAGTCTGAAAGTATTCAAATCGCGGGTACCTAATGAACAAGTGTGCTCCATCGTAGACATAACTCCTTAACATTAGGCAGGATAGTGGTCAAACACTTGTTCATTGCGTTAAAAAATCTAACTAAAAGTAACAAAACGGGCACCGAAATCAATGAAATTTATACATAACTTACTATAATTTTGCAGTACATCCAAACCCAATTACTTGTGTCATCTTACTAAAACAATAACAATAACACGTAAATTGTTACATATCTAAACTAACCAAACAAAAATTATAGTTCTTATACAATCATCATCAGCCCATACTTGTCCACTGCTGGACGTAGGCCATGTAATATTTCTCAGTAATTTAATTAGAACAAAATTTAAGAGAACAAAGTGCGTGTGAGTGTAATTGCTCTTTATTATTTTTACAATATTTAAAAAGTCTAATAGATGATGAGAACAATGAAGAGTGTCAACTTTTTAATATTTCTGGTCAAGCCATAATTGTCACTAAATTCGCGTTTAATGTACCGCCACTCTTCATTAGTAACTCAAAGTCAAGTAAATTATTATCACTTTATGAAGCTCGACTCAATCATTCATTCTTTCATTTCTCTCTTTAGATTTAGGTAAAAAATACGACTTAATATGACTGATGAAGGACTCTGCCCTATACCTATAGTGTCTCCAAAATTTAATATCGTGAAAAGATACGAAAAAATTCCAAAATTCCACATTCCTCAATTTCCTGCTGCTTGTTTGACAAAATAAAATTTCATAACTAACATTAGGAGATACGCTGCTTGAAGGTACTGGTAATACATATTCTGGTAAGTGAAATACTTTTGGATGATTTCATATGCTGTGACGACCTATAATTAAGGCAGCACCTACATTTTTTTGTCGCCTTTTTTATACTCTGCATTGTTTCCATAGTTCCATATATGGTTACGTAGACATCAAGAGCCGCATGCAGATTTTAGAGAGGCCAGTTTCCGAAATAGAAATGCAGATCAATGAAGGCACTACCGGTCTAATGCACGCAACTTTACCCTACGGGAATCACTCCAAAAGTATGCTACTAACATGACTGTGTATCTGTAATTTATCTTGGTATTGACTACAGTAGAAATAGACTATACAGGCTAACTTCGGGGTCATGATCCGGACCATCGTTTAATAACTCTTGAAAATTATAGCGATTGTTTAACTGTATCGTGTCTTATCCTTATATTTACAAACTTTTATAAATAAAAAACTTTGTTTAGGAAAAGAAGTAAAGGTCGAATTGAAGTCGCTATCGTTTGCTGAGTAAGAAAATATTGATCCGGATCATGACCTCCGAAGTCATCCTGACACTGTATTAATAGTTGATACAGTGTCAGGATGACCCCACTGACATTATATTAATAGTTCAAACCGGGTGTAAGCTGAAGGTAAGCTGAATGCTTGTCTTTGGTTAATTTTAAGTTGTCTTTAGTTAAGTCACCCGGTTTAAACTATTAATACATTAAACGACTCCGACTGCACCATCGTGGTCCTTGAGGGAAATGCCATGAATATCTAAAACATTATAGTTATTATATTATTATTAGTATAACGTCAATAGGCCCATCCCCTATTAAGTTGGTTTAGGTACGCAGTGAACGTCATGCGGCTGATGACAATGATTATGAAGTACGCTTGGTGAACCATAGACCTTTGTATAGTAAGCATTGCAAGTGCCTATTCCGATTGGGATTAAAAGGCATGAAGCGTATTCATTATGTTTTTTTCATCCCTGTCAATACCAACAACGACAAGTTTATGGACCCTCCGCCGCTGGTGGGGACAACGGCAAAGGATATGTGGGACTCGCAACCCCTAAAACCCCACAGTGACCACTCGTGCGTTATTGCCGGGCCCCCGAACCTCAGACTGTTCGGGGGCCACTACATCCAAGAATGGCCCCAGTCGCGCATGTCCCTCTCATGGACCATCTCCAGGATGAGGAGTGATCGACGCGCCCCCCAGCCTACGATGTCGTGCTGCGGTAGCAGGGTCACCGCGGCACCGCCGTCGCCACTCCGGGGCCGGATTAGGAGCGCACGAATCCCCGCTCGCGCCCCCACGCCGTTTCAGTCGCCTCTTACAGGCAAGGGATAATCTCAGTTCTATTCTTATACCCGGAACTGCTGGGTCAATGGACTACCAACTTGTTAGGCCCCTACCATTTTTTAAAGGTCTCCTCGATTTATGAAGATCAAAGAAGATATTTTTTGCCAAAAACTTCATTCATACAAACGTTCGCGTTTAAAAAAAACGCATCGCATGCATTCGTAGGTCGCAATGAATAAATTCGCAGTGCGTGCAATGTGGGCAATGAAGAATAATACTTGCCTAAAGGCAAAAGTCAGAGTCCCAAAAATATTACTTAGTTGATAATAGAAGCAGGTACCCACTAAGCATGCTCTATCGTAGACATTTAAAGCCGCTTTCCGACAAACGAGAGCCGGTGGCCGATTTGTTCGCCTTATTTTCTCTGGGTTACCATTAATAGATCTTGTATTCATTATCATGGGACCGCTCCTGTCCAACGAAAGAACAAACCTCAAAATCAGTCCATAAATAAGTTATGGTCGAAAATTGATCGCGGCCTAAATGGTGGACAAACCCTAGCCTTGTTTAAATGGAAAAAAATGTTTCATGTTTCAAGACTCTGTACCGACCGCATGTGGCCTAAAATTGTAGTATGTTAGCATTCGGCAACGGCTGCGTCAGTAGCTCGAGGTCTCTCGGGGTCGTAGAGTGGTTCCGTACCCGACATTAGCATATTAGAATTGACTGGGAAATAACACGGCACAAGAAATACGAATTTACCTGGTCAGACGTGAGGAAGTTGAACTTAGGCTTTGAGTCGTAAACTGTGTTGAACATTATAAAGAAGAAAGATGAAGGAATTCTAAGGGTTATTCGTGGCAAGCGATGAGATACAAAATGTTTCATTATTCAATTTTTTCAAAATTAATTTGCTCTTTTTGCTGCCGTTATTGTTTTAATAGGTATGATAAATTATATAGTCAAATTGTTTGTGCTGCTGAGGAAAAAAAATGAAATTTATAAGTAAATGAGCTTGCTCCTATTTTAATCCATTTGTTATTCCGTGTAATATCCCATGCAACATTTAACTGTGATAACTTTCTTGAGATTTTGACTTAGGCCCATGTTTAGAAAGAAAAATCAATGCTTGCGGTGCATGTGTCTCTTTTTGACACTTGCCATTAGAGTCAGACAAAGCATAAAACTTAAATGAGCAGTGCTTGGTAAGCGTTTCAGAATACGAGCCTTATACGATTAGCGACATGTTGAACTTTGATTTTTACTATGTTGATAGAGCCACGAAGAATATTTGAATTAAAAAAAGGCAACTTTCTCCAAAACTCTATGTCAAAAATGAAAATACAAATTACCTCTTCATGCAAAGTGGCAATTAGCTGATCGGTAAATGTGTATGAAGAAGCGAAATTTTTTTTCGTCTTTTACATAGGGTTCCTTAGGAAAAGTTACCAATCCAGTCTGAGTGAATTTTCCGAGTTTCGCCAACGTTTTTGATTTCATGTTGTATATGGTTACAAGCTCATTGTCTGAATTAAGCGAAATCTGTACATCCCATTGTCGGCTCCAACGACATGACAGGAAGAGAGGCAGCCGGTGCATTCGATTTAGATCCAAAATCAGCACGAAACACAAATAGAGTATGCCCAAGTGAGCTCCATCGTAGACCACATCGCTGCTTAACATCAGGTAAAATAAATAATTTAAAAAAGTTTTAGAGCGTCTGTGATCCAGTTGGTCGAATACTTGACTTGTAACCGGGAGGTCGCGGGTTCGAGTCCGGCTACTGGACGTGTACCAATGGGACTCTTTTTCAGAGCCTATGTACGCAACGCAACGCTCGTACGGTGAAGGACAACATCGTGATGAAACCCGCACAACACAAGGTGTGTGAACCCTATAACGGCGATGGGCTCACCCCCTGTCACGTTGGGTTAAATACGTTCGATGAACCGTGGGCATTTGCTTATTAAACAAGTGCTTCTGCCTACAACGCTTTGGGATTAAAAGGCATGAAGTATATTTTTTTTTAAGTATAAACGAAGAGTATGTATGTAGGTATATTTTACATTAACCAATAGAATCTGCCCACCCCTCCGTCAAACGGCCAAATCTCATATGAATCGTGCTACTGTATTTTCAAATAAGTAAATGTTATTTCCGCTATGTTCAAAGAATCACATGCTCAGATATTGAAGTCTAAAAATATTGGAATGTGAGCTCGAAGGTCGTTGTACTAAGCTTTATATTTTTCAAGAAAGTATCCTTCTTTTTACTGAAATTGTCAAGTCCTCAAAATACGGGGTAAAAGAACCTATTTACATTAATTTTAAGGGCTACTATTGTGTTTTTTATTTATTAGACTAGCAGACTCGGCAAACCTTGTTTTGCCAATACACATTGTTGGTTTTAGGCTCATTTTCCATACCCACGTATTGTATATAGATGTGAATTTGACATAAGTTGTCACTGTTGTGTTATATTTTTCTTGGTGTTTGGTTTTTCGTTTTATCTATCTATTTTATTCCTTTTACTCTAATGTCTTAATATATATTTTCGATACAAACTTCTCATCTTTAATTTCGGCGGCGGACCTGTGACCCTAACACACATTATTAATAGTGTTTCTCTACTACTATAAACCTTCCTTAAGAATCAGTATATCTATTAAAGAAAACCGCATCAAAATCCGTTGCGTAGTATTAACGATTTAAGCATACATAAGGACAGACAGCAGAAGGCGACTTTGTTTTATACTATGTAATGATGATGTATCTCAGTGTTATCTGGAATTTGCGCGTTCCCGTAGGAAAATTCGAATTTATATATAACTATTTCAATGTTATTAAGGATACATAGTAGTGTTACAGAATGGTGTTAAAGACACCAGCGATCCTAACAAATCGCTCCAAAAATGACATACCAGGCACTGTGATTGGTTGAAACTAGCTAAGTCGCATGATGTGTGACATAGCAGCCAATCACAGCGCGTATTTGTTTTATGTCGTGTCTTTCTTGACACGCTTTCTAGGGCCTCAGGTGCATATTATTACATTCACTCCAAAATGCGCCAATGGTTGGCAGAAACACTTGTTAAACACAATCAGCAAATCAGCTTTGTATCTCAATCAGCTTTGTACAAAATTACTTATTTATTACTCTTCATAAGATGAATATTATTAACATGTCTACCGCCAGTGGTGTTATACTTCGATTAGTTTAGTTACATACTTTTACAATCGATCAGCTTGACTGACAGTCTAATAATAAGGGAACGGCCACAGTAGAGACACAACACAGTGGGAATACGTATTTAAATCTGATGTTTTCAAAAGTACCTACTGTTAATGATGTGTGAAAATCTATACAATAATTATAATTTTTTTGACGTTTGTGTTCACGAGTGTGCTCCACCGTAGTAGACCACATCGCTTCTTGACAACATGCAGGATGGTGGTCAAACGATTGTTCATTGTGTTTAAAAAAAATGTTACAACAGCAGATAGGTCTCTAGTTTTAAACTTTTAAGGTTAAATAATGAAACGAAATAACGACAACAACAATAATAACATTAAGATGATTACTTATTAACCCTTAATCAGACAAGTTTAGGTGTTTTTATGATGGATTTTGGACTCTATTGACGTTTGTTATTCTAATTACCGACATATACCCCGGACATCCATCACATAAACCCGGATGATGTTTATCATAAAATCTAGCTTTTACGTACAATGCGAAATTATTGTTTACTATTTAAATAAGTATATTGTGTCCTGTAGTGTTACATACCTTGTGTGATTACTCTGTAATAACTTTTCTGAAATCTTTAGATAATTCCAAGTGAAGACATTCAATAAGGTTCAAAGTATGTGTTGGTCAAGTGGGAATATACTAGCCTTTGTTTGATTAAGGGTTAATAAAGAAATAAAACTACCTAATACTGATTTTGCATAATACTGTCGATACTTCTATTGTTTTAATACAAATGTCCACAAAAAAGTTTAATGTCTGATTTTAACCCTTTAACCCAAAAACTGTCTTCATAATTAGTTGCCAAAAGAGATCTCCACACTTTGGTTAAATCAAATACCTACCACGTAAGTTCACTGCGTATTTCTTTACTGTGTATCAATGACTAGCTGGGGATATTTCCGTTCTGCAATAAAAGTAAGATTATACTACAATCAATTACCTTTTCCGTCCACTGAGATCCCGGCGGCCTTTGCTTCGGAATAAAATGATTTCATTGAAAGTTATTTATTTTACCTTTTTACTTATCTCCACTAATCTCGTTTCATAAGGAGACTTTTAAAGTTAAAACGTTGGTTTTTTTTTCAAGTCAATTCAATTTATTATAAAAATACTTACTTTTATTATACAATTCTTGAATTGAACTCTCCGCCACAGTATGTACGGGCAGCCGAGAAAATGGTCTGTCAGTCTTCGTTGGTAACATCAATAAGGCAGAGTTGTTATATTGTGCGAAGTGAAAAAATAACCTTAATGTCCAGTGACAATCATATAATTTTGAACGTCCACGCGCGTTTAATTCAATAGTACAAGTGCCAATATGGTAGGAGCTATGAAAAATAAAGACCATACTTCATTTACAACGCCTATAAAAATGAGAACGCAAAGTAAATAAGGTCGTTGCTTAAAGTAGGTATTAATGATACGTAATTAGATGTTACAATACTAAACTTATCAATAATTAACTTAAACTATTTCTTAACAGTAAATAATAATTCAACAAACACCAAAACCAAGTCAGGCAAAAATGTGACCAAGGAGGCATATAATTCCAAAGTTTATGTTCATCCTACTCAGGATTATAGATGTGAGTGTTTGTGACACTAAATTATGTACATATAACTTTGTTCACTTTATTTCATATATTACTTGAACCAAGTAGGTAATTACTTGATTTCTACGTAAATTCTGTATGATACTAGGAGAAAAAATATGACGCTACTCTGGTGATAGTTCACTAGAACTTATTCCGATTAACAGAAGTACTATTATAACTCTAAGATCTTCTAGTTTTAATAAAGTTTTTATTTTCATTTGCCAAAGCAATTTTATCACCTTCATATTGAAAAATACACTGAAACACCCCCAACCACTCAAAAACAATATCGAGTAAGTCAACGAGTACATAAATTAACCTTAATTTTTAAATCCAAAAGGTGCGTTTTCGTCTGCAAAGGTGTCGCTGCCTTGATCACCACTGTACCTATAAATACGTACTACGGAAGCCCCATCTTCTCCCAAAAACTCCCGGTACCTACCAAGTTATCTACGGCTGAACTTGTTCTAATAACTCCGTGGAACTATCTACCGTTCTGAATAACCAATATTACATGAACTCTACCCTAGTGCTTATAGTACGAAGGAAGTGCGAAAGGAAGACTAAATTAGGTTAGTTGTACGTGACCGGAAAATATGTCTAAGTTGCCAAACTATCTATCCACTTAGACGAAATTTGCTATTAAGGCAGGCGCGCCTGCTGGCGATTGTTATATTTTGTCTAGTCTTGAGATTAGACGCCCGTTCACCCCAATAAATGTGTTATAAGATTCCTGTGTACAGGTATTCATTAAATAAGGTACATAATTAAATTAAAATTAGAACATCTATTCTGTCGTAATTCCTCTAGAGGTAATAGATGTCTGTATGTCTACTGCATTACCTAAACGCCCTTAGTAGGTAAGTTCTGTAAAGGCAGTCTGTATTTCACATTTCGTCACTTAGCTAGCAAAACCGTTTAAGTCTGAAATTGGCGGTTTTTGCATTTTAATGCCATTGGATGAAACTGCGCATCGAACCATTGGTCTCATGAAATAGATTTCAAAAATAGTGACAGCGCTTATGTCGGTTGGTGTCACAATCAGCAACAGTTTTTTTCGTCTCCTGTAAAGTTGGTAAAAATGGCATAAGCGGTGTTGTAAGCTAAGTGACGATTTGTTACTGATAGTGGTCATATTATTACATTATAGAGGAATTGCATTAGTAATAACTTAAAGAATTAACTGCCGCCGTGTTGAATTTTGAAATACGTCACATAGTGTACCATACATTGTTATCCAAACCGAAGGTACATACATACAAAATTTCAGCTCAATCGGTTGAGTACATCTGCTTCAAAATCGGGTCGCAAGATTCCACCCGAACATCCTTACATACATACATTGCAAGTTAAATAAAAGCTTTTAAAAATAACCGACTTCAACCAGTAAAATTTGACATATACAGGGTGGAAAAAAGTTATGGGCCCTGGAGAGGAACTGCTTTAAATCCTTTAGTTAGCTCATTTTACTGAAAGGAAACATTCCTTTATTTTTAAAAAGAAACAAAATTGCATTAAAACATTTTTTAAATTTTGCTAGTATCAACCAGGAATCGAACCGACTAAAAATTAATCCTCGCATGTTTATTATACGAATCGGTAGGATTATTGTTTGGGATAAACTCGACCGGATGGACTATAGGTCAGGTGTATTGGGTTCTCTAGGCTGGCGGTCGCGGGTTCGAATCCCTCCGCCGCCGATATATTGCTTTAATGACGCATTTCTTGTGTGAAACATTCAAAAGTGTAATATTTATGAAAGTATAGGGTAGCATAGTACAGGGTATTCTAGTTTAGGAATCAGGTGACTATGTGTAAAATTACTCGGGAATTTTATCCGGGGATATACCTGTATTTTGTCGCAGACAATCACGGTATACTCGGGTCATAACATACCTTTAATATTCCTGCCACAACCAGGAATATTAATTTAAAATAAGTTGTCAATAAGACTTCATTTTCTTATTCTTTAAATATTTTCTTATTTTTTCTCTTGACAAAGACAAATACAACATAAAAGAAATAGCGAAATGTGTCCATCCGCGTGAAGCCGTGACCGAGGAAAATGGTGATTTAATCAAAGCTTTTATTTTACTTTCACCTGTCCCGATGTGTGTCTGCAATAAAATATTTCATGTCATGTGGTGACGATGAAAATAATACATGTGTCACCACCCCAGCACAACTATTCCCGTCGTGGTGGTCGTAAGAGGCGACCGAGTGGACTCTCCAGCGCACGGACAGCAGCGTTCTCTGTGAGTTAAACCACAACACCACTGCGATTGCCAACCCGTCTGCTAAGCGTGCCGATTATTGGCATTTCCCTCCATGTTATCATGGAAATCGTTGCATGAATCCCCCATCAGTGGACGTCACGTGGCTGGTGATAAATCTTTCAAGTTTTATTTGATTAATTTCCCAGTTACCGGTAAATCGGATGACAATGCACAATGATTATGACATGGAGCTGAAGCTGGGAGGTTACTGCTCGGTTATTAAACGTCACAACCCCGTCGAATTTGGGTTGCTCGCCTTGAAGCATAAGCCTTGAAGCAAGCGTATTTGAAAAAAAAAATACACTTCACGCCTTTTAATCCCAAAGCGGGGTAGTCAGAGGCACTTGCTTAATAAGCAAATGCCCGCGGTTCACCAAGCGTATTTAACCCAACGTGACAGGGGGTGAGCCCATCGCCGTTATAAGGTTCACAAACCTTGGGGTGTGCGGGTTTCATCACGATGTTGTCCTTCACCGTACGAGCGTTGCGTTGCGTACATATGCTCTGAAAAAGAGTCCCATTGGTACACGTCCAGTAGCCGGACTCGAACCCGCGACCTCCCGGTTACAAGTCAAGTATCCGACCACAGACTTCGTATTTGAATTAAAGCTTTTTTGTAACCGCCTCGGTCCCAAGTGGACACCGGCGTCCATGTCCCTTTATTGTCGCCATTGCGTTCGACTCCAACCATATGTCGGCGTACGGCGGTTGAAGACGCAACTTTGTGTTAGAAATTTGAGGGTCATTTAGCGGTCATTCATATATTGAGCGGAAGCGATGTTTTGGAAGAGACTCTACTTGTCATATTACATTAATATAGGAAAATAATAAACTGTACATCAAAATTACTAACTTGCACACCTAAAAAGCCAAAGTTATCATCAGAATGGCAATTAGAAGACCAAATCAGTAATTTTGTCAGTATTTTAGTTAGGTTAGGTTAGACTTTTTTGATGCACGTTTAAATACTATCCATTAATATATTACATTACTACCTTGTACATATTTTATTTTTTATGTCAGGTTTGTAACAGTACGAGGTAAAATGAAACGTGACCTGAAATGATATCCCCCAGGGCTCCTCTCTAGGGATTGTTTACGTAAATTTACGTGCCGTACCTATCCTTTCATATTATAAACCAAAATGTATGATATTATTTGAAATATGAGTGTTTTAGTTACTTGTTGATAGAAGAACTGCCGATTTAATCTGATCCTGACCTAATTTTACGTAATTCGAAAGGGATGTAGGATTTTAACCTAAATTAACACATAAGAATAGGCAAGACATAGTAGGTATAGTAAAATTCTCACGGGAACTAAATATACTGCTGGTAACACCGCGTGGCACAACTACATCATAGAGTATTTAACAGACAATAATGTACCCACTGTAATAACAACATTATTATCACAAATGAATAAAATGCAATCTCCTTTAAAAGTGAAGTACGAATCGTAAACTTCATTTGGCAAATTGTTTTAATCACAATAGCGCTGGTGAATCAGGACAATACCCACGCCAAAATATCCGAAACAAAAGCGCTTTAACTGAAATATGGAAATGAACGGAATTAATTTCGTGTTTCGGGAAAATCAGTCCCTGTTGGCGATACGTTAATATCATTGTTCCACAACGGACAGGTCGACGTAAACACAGTTACGAAAAGCTAATACTCGAAATGCATATAACATCTGCGTGGGACAAACTCGGCAAAGGACTGGAGTAAATGACGTATTGATCAATCGAACATGACCGTTCAATTGCAAATAACTTTAAGCTGTGCGAATCGAAGCGATTGTCACAATCGAAGAACGACCCGTAAATATCACGTAAGTATATTGCGTTTTTTGTACCTACTTAAGATAAAAAAATAAATACACTTCTAGAAAATGCCCACGGTTCACCAAGCGTATTTAACCCAACGTGCCAGGGGGTGAGCCCATCGGCGTTACAGGGTTCACACACCTTGGGCTGTGCGGGTTTCATCACGATTTTGTCCTTTACCGTACGAGCGTTGCGTTGCGTAAATAGGCTCTGAAAAAGAGTCCCAGTGGTACACTTCGAGTAACCGGACTCGAACCAGCGCCACCTTCCGATTGCAAGTCAAATATCCGACCAACTGGACCACAGGCGTTCGACTTAAGATATTATGTAATAAGCATGTAATAAAGACACTTTTTAGGAATAATAAGCATGTGTAAAATAGTAATCAAATGTCGTTTGATCATAGTGTATATCTTTTATTACAGTACTTTTAGTTATTTTGTGCCTGGCAAAGCATTAATACCTACCTATAGAGTCGTAGACATACATATTAAGTGTGTTTTATTGAATAACTTAATTGTATAACATTTTATTATACACACATCAAAAGATCAAGGGATCAAGTACATTTTAGAAGATTGCTATCAGGAATAAGTATATTTTACAAAAACTGAATTCATTCATAATTCATTTAAAATGTAGGTATAAGACATTGATACAGGCATGGGGAATTAGGTAGGAGACCAATCCAGACGATTAGTTTTGATTTAAATAAATTAGATTTTTTTAATAAATTAGAGCTAAAAATGTTTTTGATCCCTAGACACTTTTGATGTGTTGTAGAAGGCAATGCCTTAATTGAGAAAATAGCATCAACAGTTGTGTACGTAGTGTTGCTATGTTGTAGTTTTTAGGCACTATTTTTTTGTCAACTGAAAATGTTGAATTTCAATACCCGATTCGTAAACTGTTTTAAATATTATAATTAATCAGTCGATTATCTCTATCCGCAACAACGTGCATACTATAAAAATTAAACAAAACTGAGACATAAATTTGTGACCAGTGTAATCGTGAAAGTATTCTTTCAAAATATAACAACCATCCAGTTGTTGCATTTTCCAAAGGTCGTTGGCGAGAGTTGCACCTGTTCTTCAATATGTATTCAAAGTACCAAGAACCTTGTTTGGTAAAAGTTGAGATTTCCTGCTTTGTTTATCGTCAAAACTATCCGAGGGGAAACACAACCGCGTGTTGCCGTAGGCCGATATTCCTATGTTAATAATGCATGATCTGATTAACATTTTCTTTCTTTATACAAAAGGAGTGCGTGTTTGTTAAGATTTTTTTTCTTTAGGCAGGCCCGTTGGTTCAGTGGTCAGTTTGGTGCTAAAACACAAAATATCAATTAATACATAGTTAAAACAAAGTAACTGTCCCGCTGTCTGTCTCTATGTATTATCCGATCTATAAAGCCACGTAACGGATTTTGATGCGGTTTTGTTTAGTAGATAGATTGATTCTTGAGGAAGGTTTCTATGCATAATAAATGCATATAAAAACAAAGATGAGCACTGTTAATAATGTATATTGGCAAAACAACGTTTTACTGTCATACTTTCCAAACAAGGTTTGACAGTAATGACAGTTCTCCGCCTGAAAATCGGTCAGAAAAACGTCAAAAAAATCCCCATCTATACTAATATTATAAAAGTAAAGAGTTTGTTTGTTTGTTTGAACGCGCAAATCTCAGGAACTACTGGTTCGAATTGAAAAAATATTTTTGTGTTGAATAGACCATTTATCGAAAAAGGCTTTAGGCTTATATAGCCTCACGTCACGCTGCAACTATTAGGTGCGAAAAAATAATGGAAAATTTTAAGAAAACGGGAGAAATTATTCATCCTTGAGGGCTTCCGTTGCGAATATAATGTATATTGGCGAAACAATGTTTGCCGGAGCAGCTAGTTATAGATAAAGGTTTATATGTATAATAGTTACTTGCATATAACAGCAGAGAAATACTTTTAGTAATATTATTGTCTGCCAAGTGTGGTGATTATTGGCAATTCCCCCCAAATGATCATGGAAATCATTGGGGGAGTCCTTCGTCCAGTGGGTGTCATGTTGCTGATGATGATGAATGTATATTGGCAATCCAACGTTATCGGATCAGCTAGTAAATACTTATCAAAATATACATTACTAGTGGACGCCCCGCGATTTAATTCGCGTAGTTTCGTAGTACCTGCATCCCAAATTTCAAGCGTCTAACTAGAGCGGTTTAGATTTTTCATACAAAAGGAACATTTTCTGGAATTCCTTTCTTAGTGCCTAAGTTAAGCCTGTGTGCCTAAGTGGGCTGTGAGTTGTTATGTCAGTCAGTCAGCTTTTCCTTTTATATATTTAGATTTTAAAAACAGAAACAAATCAATCTGATGTGACATCAGTACTCGAGTTCCAAGTATAGTACATAGAAGTGCGGTGGCGGTTCACCCGCGGCAGCACATTTATAAGTGTACTATACTCTAACAAAATAAAAATAAAGCTTAGAGACGTCGAACCGACAACTTTCAAGCAACTTACAGTTAAGAGAGTTCAGCAGAAATTGCTGTGTAAAACCCAGTGAAAGTCGGACGACTGATTGGGAGAACCAAACCTTGGTATCACCATAGCCAACAGTGTAATGTGAAATATTATGGAGCGTTAGTCTATTAGATACGGAATGTTCGGGACCCTTGTTTTTCTTAGTTATAACAGATGGCTATTATACATACAGACGAATTGAGACCCTCCTCCTTTTTATTTGAAGTCGGTTAAAAATGTCGAACTTCTAGCAATCAGTATTGAAGGTTATAGTAATGTTTCTTTCAAAAGTATCTAAAGTTTAATTAACTTACCCGAAAAATTAAAAATGTACTAAAATATAACTGACAGAAGTCATCCTGCTACCTACTAGCGACACGAAAATTTTGGAGTTTGATAATTTCCCATTTCAGCGGCGTATAGTTATTTTTATCTAAATATATAAAAGGAAAAGCTGACTGAATGACTGACTGACTGACTGACTGACTGACATATCAACGCACAGCCCAAACGGCAAAACGTAGGGACTTGAAATTTGGAACGGACGTAGCTTAGGTACCGAAGGGGTGCACTAAGGAAGGAATTCCCGAAATTCCCACGGGAACGGGAATTAACGGGATGAAACGTTTGTATGAAAAATCTAAGCCGCTCAAGGTAGACGCTTGAAATTTGGGATGCAGGTACCTTAGTACACTTAAAGCTTAAGTGCAACAGGCTATTGGAAAATTCCTATGGGAACGGGAGTTAGCGGGAAAAAACTTTTGTATGGAAAATCTAAACCGCTGAAGTTACACGCTTGAAATTTGGGATGCAGGTACCACTAAACTACGCGAATGAAATCGCGGGGCGTCCTCTAGTTTTCAATAAGAAGTCATCTCAAGTCGACCGTATAGTAAATAATACATGCTTTTTTATGTTTGTTCGCGGATAATTTTTTGCAGATTTTTTGTTTTTTTTTTTGCTGGTATGAAGATATTTCCAAGGTGGAAGATAAACCAGGGTTTAATGATGCAAATCCAGACGAATCGAGGGGAACTTTACAATATTGCATGGGCTTTTTTGGTGGTTAATATCTACATAGACGTGCTTATTCATATTTTTTTTTTAAAGCCAAGCCTAGATAATGTCACCCGCGGATATGGGAGCTTCCTAACAATGAGGAGGTTATTTTTATATTACAAAGAAAAACATCATGAGCCTATGGAGTTTTTTTATGTAGGGGTCAGTCTTCCTCATTTCGGGACATTGACATCTGCTGAACTGCTGCTCTCAATTGCAAGTACTTACTAAACAACTAGTTACAGCAGATGATTAAATTATGCTTGAATTAATCAACTGGAGCGTAAGTTAATACAAAACATCATATTCCTAATCACTTCGTGCACGAAAATCGAACCGGCGATCTGTTGTTCTGACAATATCCAATATTGTCACTTATAAGTAATATTATTTTACCTCACATCGCTTTCCACAACCTCTCGCCAAAGCAATGGCGATCGCGTCGTAATCAGCGGCGTCGGTATAGTTGGCTTGTGTAAATGTTGCAACCGAGACCGAAGGACTTTGGCTACTCCGGACGATAACAGGACTCCAGAAGCCACTCTAGCTGTATCTGAAAGGCTCTATATACAAGAAAAAGCCATAGAAATAAGGTTCACATTTCGTTGACAAGCGTGGAAACCACATGTCGCTGGCTAGCCGAGAACTAGCTTGGAAAATGGAGATTTTACACTAACTTCTGCTGACCGAGTTTTAAATTCGGAATCTTCTCAGTACGATGGTCGGTCGGGACGTTGGCTAACAGGATTTGGATTTCTTGCGCTCTTTCGGACTAAATCTCATCACTTTTTTTTTTATTTTTGCCAGTGTCAGCGAACTGGCCAACCACGTCAATCGTAAAACCGAAATTCGGATTACGAAAGTAAATTCGCGAACAGTGCAGTCCGACAAAGGTCTTTTGGCGCGTGAAAAATAATATGCAATGCGAGTTTTCGCTTGTCACTCCTGTATTTCTCCCCTTTTTGTTTTGTATTAGGTTATTATCCGATTTCAAATAAAAGAAGAGGTTCTCAATTCAGACAGTATTGAGTATTGAGTATGTTTGTTAACTCAAAAATTATGACTGACTGACTTGGATTGTTTGATTTTTGTTTGAATCCCTCCCGTTTAGACCTATTTAAATTTGGTTCCACAATTACATCCATGAGAAAATCACAAGTCTTAATAAGTAATATTGGTTAATAGTTGGTTATTTAATCTCTAAAGTTGTTTTCTTGTTTACTTAGACATGTATTGTATTGTGATAAAATGAAACATTATCCATCTCAACAAAACTCGGGTTACCTTAAAACTTTCTAGCCACGCGCCAAAATACGCATGTCGCACGGTAGTAGCACTGTGTACCACCGTAAAACGGAATTTATCGAAACTGTTGGGTGAGGAAACAATATAGTTCTGACATCTGACAGCTTAAAATAGTTTCTTTTATTGTTGTGAGTTGTTGCTAATATCACCCGAGGTTTTCAAAATGATTCTCTCAATAAACTTCTGTCTTGTAATTTTTCATTAAAATTACGTTTTTGCTTACTTATTTTTGCAAAGTGATACTGATAACAAAGATTATAATATAAAATTCGACGTTTTCTGGCTTGTTTTCATAGAACAGAGGACATTTCTTTTTAATTTACTGCTGGTAGTGATAGGCGAGAAGCCGTGCGCCTTAAAGCAAAAAAAAAATACTCCCGGTGGTAGATTTTGGAACTAAGTAAGTAAATTATTTACAGTCCCTGGTATTTTCTAATATGACATACCTACATTGTTTTCAAATGCAAAACGTTTGATTTGCTATGACAAAAAGTAAATAATGTCTTATTTAATTTAATTAATTTGCTTCTATTCAATTCCCGGTGGCTTAAGGGATATCCGAGGTAAGGATTATTAAGCCATAGGCTGACACTCGATAACCCTTACTATTTGTTCATAATAATCCACACTGTCAAGCTAAAACAGACCTACGAGACACCAAGTCTCCGGAGGTTTTGTCTACCGATTACTGAATCACGACGTGAGTTTAGGGAGTAGGTCTGCATTTATATTTTTGACATAGGATTCTTTTGGGGAAAGCTGTTCATAAGCTGAGTGAATTTCTCAAATTTTGCCAACGTTTTTGTTTTAACGTTGTACTTTATACCCAAATTTTCACGGAAGTGAGATAATCCATACATCAGTTAATATAATAATAATATTAATAGTATCTGAGTCTAAAAAATCCGACTCTAATGTCGAGAACACAACTAACGTGTATAAATATTAATAATAGCAGTGCAATTAAAAGTAATAGAATTAAACACTAATTTGATAGGCCTAATTCAGAAAGCAGTAATTCTCAACACATGTCGGATCACAAGAAAATTTTTAAGTCAAGAATAATCCAATGTACTTGGCTAATTACCCCTTAAAAAGGAGACAAAAAGCTCAAACGAAAATTAATAATATTGCAATATTCGAAAATAAATTAAGTGTTGTATAAGTATCCAGTTCCTTCGTACAATTTTATTTTAGAAGGCCTTTTTCCCCTCCCAAGGTCAAATTATACTTGATTAGTATTTACGGTCATTCCTTCTATAGACTACTACTAACCTTTATAATGTTTCTTTTCTAGACGTTGTCTTGTGATCATATTCTATACATAATAAGTTACGATATATGCCCACGTATGAAAGAGTGGTTTCGTGAATGAGTTAGGTACGCCTGTAATCCTATTAGTCGAAAATAAATGAGCCGGTGTAGGTTCTACACATCTTTTGTTCTGAAGGTTTCCATAGGACGCTTTCTTTCGACGTATGAACGTAATGTACGTAGAGGTATATGTATAAACAACTTTCCTCAAGAAACCCTATGTCAAAAATGAAAAAAAAAATTACCAATCAAACTTTAATTTAATTTATATTTTACTAGCTGTCCCGGCAAACATTTGTTTTGCCATAATAAGTTGCCTTTGTACCCCGTGTATTGGGAGAAATACAACTGGCAGGTGGATAAAAAATAGATAGTAGCCGATTCGCAGACCTACTGAATACGCATATAAAATTTGGTGAAAATCGGTAAAGCCGTTTCGGAGGAGTATGGCAACGAAAACTGTGACACGAGAATTTTATATATTAGATATGCAGAGATATTTTTATTGAAGGCAAAATTCTGACAGCCATAAGTTCCCCAGATCGAGCCACTGTATGTACGGTTAACGGGTTGGTAAGCTTGTAATTCTAATGGATGTCATTAGATAAAAAGGTTCATATTTTCCTTGTCACAATATAAAAGCTTTACCTTATTGACATTTTGGTTACACAGGAAATGTTATCAAAAGATGGGCGCTTTTTTCTCCGGCTATACGTAGAAACATTTCACGTCCATGACTGTAATGAGATGGTCCAAAATTAGATGTCACATCTGCCCTACCAGTGCGTCATTTAAAAAAAATACGTCAAGAAGCCACGCCCATGCCTTTCTTCAGCGATACTTACCCAGTTCAATTTTTATTAACCCCCGACGCAAAAAGAGGGGTGTTAGTGTGTGTGTGTCGGTGTGTGTCTGTATTACAACACGATTTTTGTTTGAAACCTGATTGGATCGATATCGGTTCACCCACTTAAAAGTTATGGGGGTTGAAAGTGGGGATGAAATTTAAATTTAACTTCCGTAAATTTGTCCAAGTGAGGTATCAAATGAAAGAGGGCGTATATTTAATTATTTAAAATCTCTTTATTCAAAGAAAATTGAATGATTTGTTAAAAATGTATGTGCGTTTAAAATAGGGAAAAAAGGCGAGTTTATAAAAATATGTTCAATTGGGGGTATCATATGAAAGGGTACGACACGAACATTAATAACTGGGAGTTTTTCTAAATTTTGTAATTTGACAATTTTTATTTCTTATATATAAGCTATATGTATTAATGTAAAAGTTTCATAAAAATCCGATCAGTAGTTTTCCCGCGAAAGAATAACAAACATCAATCCATTCCATCTATCCACGCTAACTTTTGCGTATAATATTACTTAGTAGGACTTTTGCTATTGTGCTCCGTTGCGGCGTGAATCATTTTTTTTTTATCTCTAATACACCATTATTTTCTATAGAAGGTTAACTTCCTTTCATAGTTCAAATCTTCATTTCGATCAGGGACTCGTCGCTAAAAATGCGAACGCAACATTCAGCAGAATAAACGTTAAATATCGACGAAGTCGTAACAGTAAACCCCTGGACAGCGGCAAACAAAAACATTCCACGAAAGCACTATGGTGGTCACACAGATATGTACAGTTGTGACGAAATGCGTGTACAGCATTGTTTAATCAAGTTATAGCTCATATTACATTGGCGAGGCCCAGTTTCCCTACGTCGGTTCGGAGGTAAAGAAACTTTCCTTTCCTACGCACTCACGTTTGGCCGTATTCAATAGGTATCCCTTTTCCGAATGAGCAGTTTTATCGTCTGTGTTATACACGGTGGATGAGCAATAACCCATTTCTGCCGAATGACTGGAATAGAATAGAATGCACATTTGCAATAGCAACTTGCGAATTCAGACCGAACGGCCCAGTTGATATAACTCGAAGTTAGAACGGAATATTGGTGAAAATGATATAAATATCAACCACTTTATCTTTACTCAATTCACTAAAAGAAGAGAATTCGAACTTGCATCGGGGGCCCATAATCGTCGTCGAATTCGACGGTCAAATTGTACGCCCGACGCGCCACGCAACGTATCGCGTGTCCCTAAAAGAGGCCTTGTGTTACCTCTACTACGTATACTTACTTCTCCACCGTAAGAGCGTTGTCAATGCTTAAACCGCGGGGATTTTACTTATTTAAAGTACATCTAATCAAATCAGTATTAAATTATATTATACCTAGCGTTTATGCTGGTTGCGCAACCTGCGTTTGCTCTGGAGGACCTTAGGTCCGCTTTTTTAACACATTCGTGGACTCAAAATAAAGAAGTTTTATTGTAATTACGTCGATTAACCAATCGTACGTTTTTGGGTCAAACAAAACTAACGCCATTTGAAGAAAACTCATTATGTATATTAAGCCTTTGTCAAGCAAGTGTTAGTTAACGACGTGGCTAACCGACTACTGTCGAGAGAGAAGCTGAGAACCACAGCATAAAGTATTGAGTAACGTGCAGTCTGAAGCACGACAATGCACGAAAAGATCTCATCACTTCGCCCATCCCACTTCCTTTTATCGGTGTCCGCGCCCCGTGCTGCTTAACATAGATGCCATCACCAAAACCAGCTGGACTACCAACTTTTTCGAGATAAAATACACTTCAATCAATCAATCAATACATGTATAAAACAAAGTCGCCTCCCGCTGTGTGCTTAAATCTTTAAAACTACGCAACATATTTTGATGGTTTTCTTTTCTGCCATACCCAACTTTCACTCCCGTACATTAAGGTAGGTGCCAGTACAGCGTCATGGACAGCCAATCTTGCCTTTTCTGACATGAATTGGCTCTCCATAACACTGCGAAGGGCACCGTTAACCTTATTACCCGCACTCACTCTTCTTTCAATATCTTTGTCAAACATTCCATCACTTGTAAATAGGCATATAATACCAGAGAAACACTGTTAATAATGTATATTGACAAACAACCTTTGGCGGCTCAGCTAGTACTATATAAAATGCAATATTGGTGTGACTGAGCCTCACGAACAGACCTAGATTGTTCGCCTCAACTGCATCAAAGGCAGGCGTCGACTGTTCTCAGAAGTTGGTGACGAACATCTCTACGTCTATAGGAGAATTGAAGAACTTCACACGCGCTGCTATCGCTTTACTATAAGCTTTGACACATATACATGGTATAACTACACACCATTACAGGAATAGCACATCAACAAAGGAATCATTTTAAAGAAAAAAGAACCGACTTTACTTTAACTAGTACTAGTCGCCCGCCCATAAGAATATCCTCAAAGAACTTATTCAATTCACTGAGCCGCTGGGCATTAAGTACTTCATCCCATCATTATCATTACAATAGTATAAAACAAAGTCACCTCCCGCTGTCTGTCCCTATGTATGCTTATATCTTTAATACTACACAACGGAATTTGATGCTGTTTGCTTTAGTAGATAGAGTGATTCTTGAGCAAGGTAGTGTAGATAGAGTGATTCTTGAGCTATATGTATAATACATGCATATAATAGCAGATAAACACTGTTAATAATGTATATTGGCAAAACAACGTTTGCCGGGTCAGCTAGTACAATTATAAAGAAAACTTACCTTTAGTCACAAGTCCCAGTGGCGTGCAAATGGAGAGGCCTATGTCCAGCAGTGGACAAGTATGGGCTGATGATGAGTCACAATTGGTCCGCAGTTAAGCAACATAACTGTTTACCGAATTTTATTATTAAATTACTGCTTTTCGGAAACCTACAATTGTATTGGGTGCAAAAACAATCAATCAACAATGTCACTTTAACGCACCGAAACCATTATGGTATAAATTATAAAGTGAGACTTTATTAAATAGGTTGTGCCGTAAATAATTGTCTCTTACACAAATATT
Organism: Conopomorpha cramerella; assembly: GCA_012932125.1. Classification (NCBI taxonomy): domain Eukaryota; kingdom Metazoa; phylum Arthropoda; class Insecta; order Lepidoptera; family Gracillariidae; genus Conopomorpha; species Conopomorpha cramerella. Next base: position 5,728 of record SJJU01001740.1, on the reverse strand, counting down.
CCAGGAAATTCTTTAAATATATTTTTTTAAACACAATGACAAGCGTTTGTCCACCATGTGCCTGATATGACCAGAGACGCGGTCTATGATAGAGCACACTTGTTCATTAGGTACCTATTCACCCGCGACTTGAAGACCTTCACCTTGTACTGCGCAGGAAACATAGACTCCGGCAAGTCATTCCACATCCTGGCGGTTCGCAATATGAAGGTTTGAACGGCAAACCGTTTGGTTCGCGTAAATGGTAAATCAACCTGGTATGGATGACGTTTTTCCTTGAATTCATTGGAATTTAACGTTGATTTCCGTTAATCCGATTAATTTTCGAAATCCAAACACACACAGTCATTATAGAAAAATACCACACACAACACACACGCTATTGTCACCCTATTCCGAAAACACTACCGAATAATGAAACTCCAACCAAGAATGTAATGAACAAACGAACCCAATATCACCAACAGAGAAATAAATTGAAAACAACAAAAGAACAGAAGGAACATTCCTCCGCCCATTGCGCGATGACTTCTAAGCACCTATATTTGATATCATCAAATTGCCTCCGTGCCGGCGTGGAACAAAGTTATAACAGGAAAACTTCTATAAACGTGCAATAGAATAAAAATATACACAAATCGAGTATTGCGACAGCAACAAATGGGAAAGGAATGAGCCCGAATGGCAACTACGTGACAGGAATACCTACAGTGTACCTCCCTTTGTTGGTCCAACGGGTGCGCTGGCCTTGTTGTGTTTACAGGTGATTTTCTTTAAGTACCTAAGTTACCTACGTAGATACAAAGTTGGCCATACTAGTTGCTATATATCGACTAGCCTATTAATATTATAAACACGGAAGTGTGTATGGATGTTTGTGAATGTGTATCACGATAAAACTACTGAAGGGATTTCAATAAAACTTTACAGTAACAGCTTATGTATGTCTACCAGGATATGATGGCAAAAAGGGAAAAAAGAAATTGATGGGAAGATTGGAGTATAACGTTTTGATACTTTACGGTTCACTAACGAAAACAATTCCTCCAATTGATTTTTTTTTTGTAGCCATATGAATATCGCAATTTTTCTTTTTGACATCTTATCCTGGTAGACCTATACAAATAGGCTGTATTTTATCCCGCATTGGCGACGGGATCAGGGTAAACTGCTAATAGAACCGCCGAGCTACGGCTAGTTACTCTATAGAGGAAATTATATTTGTTTGAATTGAGTAGACCCTGAAACTACTAGACTGATAAAAAAACCGTTTAGTAGAAGACTGCCGAAGCTACACTATCCCAGCTGTTAAAGTCAATATTAAAAAAAATCTTAAACCCCATTCAAAATACTCAAAAGTGTATTAAAAAGAAAATGCACGAATAAAATCGCGGGGCGCCTGCTAGTGTAAAAATAAAAAGATTTATATTCGAAAGGTATCAATGAATTGCCAATAGGATAAAAGGAAATCCATAACGCTCGAGTAGGTACGAATGCGGTAGCTTTAAAACTTTTTCGAAAGAAATAAGTTGCTGTTTTTTCTTAGAATCGAAAGCAATTCGACTTCATTTTTCCGCAATATTATTTTTAAATAAAATAATTTTTAGAAACATGTAAAATATAGGATAATTCCGATGTTGTGAATTATTAAAAATTCGCGTGCATACAAGTGTTGAACTGTACAGTGACTAATGAACAACAGTGCTCCATGGTGGACCAAATAACTGCTTGACATCAGACAGGGTGGTGGGCAAACGCCAGCATACTATACAACATAGTGTCAAAAATGTATATTCTCAAAATTTCGTTAATTAACGAGGTTGAAGCTGTCGTGCGAACACTTTTTTAACCGACTAAGAAAGGAGGAGGTTCTCGATTCGTCGGTTTATTTAAACCTCAAAACTTTTTTTATTTGAAAGCAGATGCCTCCCGATCGGTCCCATTTAAATTTGATTGAGTTTCCACAATGGAATACCATAAATCTGTCAAAGAAGGTTTGAGTCGGTTCTTTTTTCTTTAAATTATTCTTTTATATGCTATATTCGACCTGATTTTTTTCCTAAACAACAACTCTGGAAGTCCATTTTCGTATAGAATACGGTACAAACAAAGATTCCTAAAAGTTGTTTCGGCGAATATTCAAAGAGTATAAAGACTTAAGTCAATTAGTTACGCTCTAGTAATCTGAAACAAAGTTAGCTCCTCTGCCCACAATTACTTTGTGTACTACTTAGAGAAATCTTAACAGAAAAGTTAGCTACATTTACACCTAAGACCGCAACTAACAATATAATTGTGTGTTCCGGAAAGTATGTACTTATTCTAGTATATAACATTATCATGTAGCGGTGTTTGTTACCGAAGTCCTTCAGAACGACTGAATGTTATGAAATTTTTGTTTTCATGTCAGGTAGGTTGGAGAATGGGCCAAATTTTATTTTTTACACCACTTAACGATTAGCCCCAAATATTTAATGAATTTAAAAAGTAATATTTACCCATGGCAGAACACCGTTTGCTGGGTCGGCTTCTTGCTTAATAAACAAATGCCCACGGTTCACCAAGCGTATTTAACTCAACGTGACAGGGGGTGAGCCCATCGCCGCTATTGGGTTCACACACCTTGTGGTGTGCGGGTTTCATCACGATGTTGTCCTTCTATATTTAAACTTGATGAATTGAATCGATTTCGGCCATTGCCGCCATTTCAACACCTAACAACCAAGTATACACCTGGTTCATATTATTTTTGTAATGTTGAATACGGCTTATGTGATACGATGGGAGATCATTACCATCTACCAATTGGTAATTATATTAATAATAAAACAGAAAAAAAGCGTCTGTGGTCCAGACGCCTGTACTAGGGAATGCAATCCCGACCCTTGATTGCAAATTCGAGATCCCGTCTAGTCTAGTTTAAAAAAAATCTTAAGTTCGGATGACCGAAAAAGCTAATAACTGCTTATTTGTAGTGTGGTTATGTATTACTAGAAAGAAAATAAAAACCTTTATTCTTTAATCTTACCAACTAAATAATTATCAGGTTTTAAGGAAATTAACATAGGTAAATTTAGTAATCAAAACATTAAGCATATGAGAAGGAATTAGAACCTACGAGTGATTTTGAAAATTACTCCTTAATAAACAAAGTGGACCTGGTGGAGTCGCTGACCACTGCCGCCCCTGTCCCGTCAATTTCGAACGGGATCTCGTTCGATACGTCGGGATTGATCCCAACGCAACATGGATCGGTATTGCATTCTCTACTATATACAACGCAACGCTTGTATGGTGAAGGACCACATCGTGATGAAACCCCGCACACTACAAGGTGAGTGAACTGTTGGAATAAGTCAATGTGGCGTATGTCACTACTGTCAGATTGTCAACAACGGAATATATGATTGTAAAGTATCCACGTGTTTTTATCTTCTCGTATTATTTCAACATGGTAGCAGAGCGCGTGGAACGTTGTTGAACTGCTAGAAATTACTGTTCGCGGAAGGTTAAAATACCTGTGTGATATCAGGGAAAGTTAATACCTGTGTGGTGACAGGGTTGGAAATACGTGATCGGGAAAGAACGATGGAGGCGAGTAATTCCTTGAAGTTGGAAGGTTCCAGCAATTGGAGTGTCTGGAAGTTCCAGACGAAAGTATTACTTCGTGGATTAGGGCTGTTGAATATAGTGGAGAGCGCTGTCAAACAAGAAAAAGCCGAAGATTGGGAGAACAAAGATGCGAAGGCACAAACAATACTGGTAACTAGAATGACGGAGAATGTTATGTTACATGTGATAAACTGTAAGACGGCAGCAGAGATATGGAGGAAGTTAGAAAGTGTGTACGAGCAAAAATCAGAGACGAGTGTGCATATAGTTCAGCAAAGATTCTTCCAGTATAAGTACGAAGAAGGTCAAGAGATGGCAAATTTCTTATCGAAGGTGCAAGAGATGCAAAATAGACTGAACCAGTTGGGTGAGGCCATGTCGGATAAGTTTGTAATTACCAAGGTGCTCATGTCTTTACCCAATCCGTACAAGCATTTTATATCGGCGTGGGAATCTGCCCCAGACGACAAGCAGACTTTGGAAAATTTGGTTGCACGACTTTTAGTGGAGGAAGAACGACTTAGGGAAAAAGGAGAGTTAACGACAGAATCATCTGCATTTGCTGCACGAAAAAACTCTGACAATATTAGGTGCTATAAGTGCAAGAAATTTGGGCATTTCCAGAAGGATTGTGGAAGTGGGATGAATGTTCCCATTAGCCCGGGTAAAAAGTACGGTGGAAACTATTCCGGTGGAAATTACTCTGAGAATAGAGGAAGGTTTAGAAATCTGTATAAACGGTGTTTCTATTGCAATAAACCAGGACATAACAAGGTTGACTGTCGATTCAAAAAGAATAAGGATCAGAATGCGTTTGTGGTGCTGAAAGATAAGCGGTATAGCGAAGATATGTGGTTGGTGGATAGTGGTGCTAGCCAGCATATGTGCCGAAACCGAGAATTATTTTCAGATTATACAGCACTGGAAAATACATCGGTTATATTAGGAAATGGGAAATCAATTGACGCATTGGGCTGTGGTCAAGTGACAGCACAAGTTTTTGATGGCAAAGGTTGGGTCGAAACATCTGTAAACAGACACATGTTTTATTTGTTCCATCACTGGCAACGAATTTATTCTCTGTGAGATGTGCCATAGACCGAGGATATGTCATGGTGACTAATGACAGATGTTGTTTGTTTAGAAAAAACAATAAGGTATGTGCTATTGCAAATCGGGTACACGACTTGTATTATATGAAGATGCGATATAATTATAATATTGAAAGAGCAAGTGTAGCGGAGGCGAGTTTGATAGAGTCGCATGAAAAATTTGTGCACAAAAATATGCAAACTGTGAAGAAATTGCGGGCGAATAATAGCGAATAATAGCGTTGAAAACATGGGTAATGTAAGACAATGTGAAAGTTGCCTGGGAGAAGTGAGGCGCGATGTGGTATTTGTACCAGAAAAGAAGATAGACGTTAAACAGTTGTGTGTATTGCCAGAAAGAACTTATAAACCTGGAATAACAGATGAAGTAGAGGTGACTGAAGACACTGTAACAGTCAATGCTAATAGCAACGAACAGAAGACGTATGAAGAAGAATTGTTATTGACAGATGATAATGGAGTTAATGTTTATGAGACGTGCTCCAGTGATCCTGATAGTCATGATGATGATGTTTTAAACCATGAAGAGGTAGTGAAAAAAAGGCTAAGTAAACGCGCTAGGAAGCAGACTTCGTTTTATAAATGTAGTTTAGCCTTTTCAGAAGAAGACGATCCTTACCAAGAAGCCATATCCAGCGTCAACACCAGCAAATGGGAAAAAGCTATGAGGAAAGAACTGACAACTGGGAAGAATGTTAGTAGTGTAAAACAGGAGTACAGGAGTTTAAGGAGATATCCGATACCATTATTCAAAAAGTATCATTAAAAGTGGTAAAGTTAATTTAAAGTATGTGAGAACACAGGATCAACTTTTTTACGAAGGTTTTGTGTAAAGAATTAGTATTAAAGTTTTGCAAAGTGTTAGGTTTAGTGTAAGGATATCAAGATTGTATAATAAGATGTTATGGGTTCAGTAGGTTTGTAGTAATGTTTAGTTTAGTTTGTGTTTGATTGTTTGATATGTCACATTGAGGGGGGGTGTTGGAATAAGTCAATGTGGCGTA
>SJJU01001739.1:0-44895 GCA_012932125.1 Conopomorpha cramerella | reverse complement strand
TGAAGGACAACGTCGTGATGAAACCCGGACACCACAAGGTGTGTGAACCCTATAACGGCGATGGGCTCACCCCCTGTCACGTTGGGTTAAATACGCTCGGTAAACCGTGGGTACTTGCTTTAGCAAGTGCCTCTGCCTACCCCTCTTTGGGATTAAAGGCGTGAAGTGTATTTATTATTTATTTATTATTTTTATTTATGATACCTGGTTAGCACCACCCAGGGACCACGTGTGGGGTGTCGAAGCAGGGTTTTTCCCACGGACGTAGTTATCTCAGTTCCAAAAAAGTCTCCAAGTTTGTCTGTTTATTATATGTCGCATTTCAACTGAATCAATCAGGTTAGAATTTAGTAGGTAAAACATTTAAAAGGCCCACTTTTGCAATCATTCAACGGAGTGGACATTTAATCCAGTGGTGGATTGCGTCAGTTGATTCTCGGTGGCAAAGAGGCGAGAATTACTAAATAGGCAACAATTACCAAAAAATCGTTGCCAAATGCACAAAGGTACGGTAATATATTATGTCAACTGGAACTAGATATTCGGCATACAACTGACAAGAAGTGTTTTTTTCTTTTTTTTTTTGTTGTGTGTTGTGTATGTTTCCCGACTTTGATCTGTGTATGCTATGCTATGTTTTCAACCCAACAGCAATAAGAAAAACCAAGGTGTGAAAACTATATAAAAGCGATGAGCTATCTTCGACGTTGGGTTTAATACGCTTCCTAAGGCATTGGTTTTTGCTTATCAAGTGCCGCTCCCTATAATTCCTTACAGATTGAAGACGTAAGTGTGCTACCGTATGTTTATAAAATAAATAGTAACAAAAGATACAGCCCTTCTTCCTATCTTTATTGGTAAATAATAAAACTCAACTTAACGCCCGCTGATCGACTTGATTTATTGGATTGAATTTTGAAGTGAATTGAAAAAGCTTTAACCAATCACGAGACTTGACAGACCAATGAAATGAAAATTAGTTTATCCGATGAAGGAACTGAAATTGGATGGATTGCTGACGTCATTGGTCGACACCAAACGACGACTATGAAAATTGAATTGAACGGCTGAAGAAACTTCCTAGGAAACGTTTAACAACCAAATTCAGTTACAAAATTAGCCTCAGATTTAAACTTCCTGACTCATTTTGTACATCACTTACACTTTGCTAAATTTACACGAGTTCTTAGATGGGTTATAATCTATTTCTTAGAATATAACCTTCGGAGGGAGACAAATATTCCTGGATTAGCACATACTAATTACACTTTAAAACAAAAAAAAAAGCACTTTTACACTAGGTATAGAAAATATTTTTGTTGAGAGCACCTTTTTACCTTCAGTAAAACTGATGGATACTGGCCGTATTAAATAAAACTTTCACTATTTATTTGACGTAGGTGAACTATGAGGGATTTTCTTCTTTCACATTCTCACTTTTTTTCCTCTAATGAGGAATATTCTTGGAATCCATTTTATTTAGTTTCTTTTCATCCCCCTAAATGACAGTAGTGTCAACAGGTTCGAAGCTTTATTCCGTCAAACTTAAATTTTTTATCTTGATGTTATGCTGTTAGGCCAAACAGCCTCATTCACTGACTAGTTGCTACAGATAAGCAATATAACAGAGAGCAATATAATATTGAGTTATAATGTATGTGCGCGTTTCATACAAAAATGTTAAGAGAGTATAATATTATGTAAAGATATCTCACACACAACGAATCTCTACACAAGTCAACGTTGAGTAGAATTAATCTACCGGATAGGATACCTAGGAAATCTGCGACGCTTGTACCTAATCTTTCTCATTATTTGGCGCGAAAATGTCGAGTCGGCTCGGGTCGGTCTTGTTTACTGGCAACATTACAGAAATTAGTTGTGCTCTTTTTTCCTGGTGTGTACGAGGCCGAGACGTATTTAGGCTAGTGTGTGGTGATTAATATATATTAGGCGGAAAACAAAGGACTGCGCTCCAGTTCTTAGTGTTTACTTTTACACCGAAGATCGTACTTGAATACACAAACAGATAATAAGTTTTGTAGCGTATGTGATCCACTGATCGATTATTTGAGTTCGGAACTCTTTTTCAGAGCCTATGTATACAATGCAACGCACATACGGTGCAGGAAAGGAGAGGCGTTGGAGATGAAACCCGCATACCACAAGGCGTGTGAACCCTATTACAGCGAAGGGCTCACCCCCTGTGACGTTGGGTTGAATACGCTTTTTGTACTGTGGGTATTTGCTTAGAAATTGGCTCAGCCTACCACGCTTTAGATTGGAAGATGTGGAGTGCGGAGAGATTTTTACAAAAAGATGACTATTTATTCTGCGCAGGAGATCACAAACTCTGATGCAGTCTATGTTTAAAAGTGTACAAATACTTTTATATTGAATTGGTCAAAGGCATAACCAAATACCTACGAACTACATAGACGTAAATTTTCCTGTAAATCGCATCAAGCACGTGGACACTTTTAAATATCACAACATATAATGCCTACAATGAACACGGCAGTTTTTCACGCAGCAAATGTTGGAATATCTAGAAGACAACAACAGTGCTTTTTTAAAGTTACTCTATGATAACAGTGAGTTCCGCACTGACAAAATTACCTGAAATTCTGAAACAAAAGCATGCAGCACAAAGTGCTCATGGAAAAAGGTGAAATGTTCAACAGCTAATAAAATCGAGCAGCAAACTTTTTATTTTTATTCTCGAAAAGGAGCGACGAGCATGAAATGTGCAGCGTATTCTAAACAGTTGACAGTTTGTGAAGTAGTTGCCTGCTATCTCAACCCATCGTTACCCGCCACTCGATACACACTTTGAATAGAAAAGGCTGAGCGAATTCTCTAGCGCCCTCTGGGAGCGTAAACTTGCACAGGAGCACAGGCTGCCTCCTATACATTATCCAAATTTCACATTCACCTACTGAGCTTTATCCATGACTGTAGGAGAGTCACTAGCTCACGTACATTCTCATTTGTTTATTTCGAAGCGAATGCCAATGAAACTGTTGTTAGATACAAAACTGTCCTCACATGGCCTCACAGTACCTGAACATTTGTATATACGTAAAGATCGTTGATTTACTGCAGTATTGATTATTATAACGGCATACCTCGCTACATATTGATAAGTATTGTTGTGGCGTACGCAGTCCCCGGTCGACCGACTTCTTTATTGAAAATGGCTTTTGTTTGAAAAGTTGTGCACAACTACTGTGTACCACGTTGTTGCTAGCCAGCTATTGTTTAGATGTTCTGCAGCGCACTGACGTCACGTTAGGAACTGTCGAGGGTACATCTTACTTAATATATGGGTAGGTATTTTGTCTTTTCTATGTAATCTTAGCGTGGGGCAGACACACGCTTCAAAGGAGATGTTTTAAGCAAAGAGAACACCATGTTATATGAAGCATGGATGTTGTCCCACTGCTGGGTAAAGACCTCCCCAATACCGAACACATTGTCGTAAAAGTCTGTATAAATCGTCTATTATGTACCTTATCTATACTAATATTATAAAGCTGAAGAGTTTGTTTGTTTGAACGCGCTAATATAAAAAAAAATTGTGTTGAAACTATTAGGAGCGAAGAAATAATGGAAAATGTGACAAAAACGGGGATTTTTTTTCATTCTTGAGCGCTTCCGTTACGTGCGCTGCGAAAACGGTTCAAGATAGCAAAGATATATGTATGAAAGAAATTCCTTATGAAAGGATCTAAAAAAATGTCCGCGGCAGTATATGTCTATCTTTTAAGATTAATTTACTAGAACCGTTTTTATGGTAATCAAATTTGGTCGAAATTAATGCATTATTTGTTCGACAAAGGCGACTTCCTATGGCAAAACAAATGTTAGCAGGGGACAGCTTGTACTAAGGATAAAGGCCATAATTGACGATGTGTAGAATACACAAATGTTCATCTTTAAACTTTACACGGAGAATCTAATCAATATTATTAAAATTGCGGAATAAAGAAGTTTTAACAACCGACATTTTTCGAAACATCAAAATAGAATTAATTTAATAAACGACTCACAAAAAATAATATGCCTTCACTTTTAAATATGGCACTCACTTTATTATTTTCAAGAGGGAGATTTCTCAATGTGAGTTTAATTTTTCTTAGAGGGTTTCCTTCTGGACAAATAGTAAAATTTCCCCCGGGAGTCTTTAGTAAAAGCGTAATAAAATAAGGTACAGTACTTACTGTTTATGTTGCTGAAAGCCATCCTCTTATTGTTTTAGCAAATTGTAAGCCGGTGGAAGGTAGAGAAGAGGGAAAATGCCACTCTCGAAGGAATTGTGGCTTAGGCGCAGCTCATATCAATTTAATACTCTCGAGATCCGTAATTCCTGATAAGAAGCTAAAATCTTAGTAATACGAGTATTATAAACGCGAAACTTTTGATGCGTGTTTGTTACTCTTTCACACAATAACTACTGAAAGGATTTCAAAGATTCTTTCCGATAATATAGCTATACCTACATCGAAATAACACATAATATAGGCTAGATTTTAGGCTGGAACGGGATAAACACTGGTCACTGCATAAAAATCGGAACAATGACGATGTGTGCCATAATTTGTTTTGTGCATTTCACTCGACCCATTGTATTATTATTAATGTGTTATATACATGAGCATTATTATTCTTCTCTTCTGAGATGTTTTAAGACATACCTCTGATAGTAAGGCTATCTTGTTGCCTTAAAATCTATTGCAATTATGTGCTGTTGCACCCTTTATGTAATAATGTGTATTTGCGTCAAACAAAATTACATCAATGTAAAAAAATACAATTAATCATACATCAAACGATCGAAGTAGAATGCCCAATGATACCTCTGCATCCGTTTAATTTGAATACTTCTCATGAATAAAGCGAAGTTTGAGGGGCTCGAGGCAACCGGCGGCAGTTCGTCATGTAAATAAATCTCAATGATTTGAAAAAGTTCCACGTGTAATGAAGCTTTCGGCTCCCCTCGAAGGGGTGTGGGAACACAGTGAATTTGTGTTGATATTGGGATTATCACGGTGTCGTGAGAAGAGCTCTACGTAGAGACTCAGCATTTTTTTCCTACGGCAAATTGCGTGAAATGTGAATTGCATCCAATAACTCTTCCAGCAATGTTCATTGTTATTCGGTATGGGCCGTATTAGGAAATGCAATATTTTTAGTTCAAGATTGACGCAAGAGATGGCGCTTCTCTCTTTTTAGGCTTTGAATTACTGTTTGGTTTGAATTAACGTGACAGGCGGTGAGTCCACCGAAGAAAAATCATAAATAAACAAAATAGCATCGAATTTTCTTTAAAAATAGACTTAATTTAAACCACTTTGATCTGTCCAGACTGTCAAGCGCCCAAAAACCTGCAACTGACACAACCAACCCTTTTACGGATGTCAAATGTACAAACGGCCAATGAATAAGCCGAAAAATATTATACCATTTCGTTGCAAAATCGCGTCGAAATCGTTAAATCTTAACGTTTATTCAAATATTCCACACAAACACACGCGACTGCGAAGAACCGTGGCCGCAATTTCTGAAACTTCATAAATATACAATGCATTTACACCAGTCTCTTATTTTCCCTTCTCGGTATACAATTCTGAGCCGATTATATGGCACGATAAAAAAAAAACTACGCAACTACTCAAAAAGTTCTTATTTATTGCTCCATTTTCCACTGTATCATACTTAGGTGAGGTGTTTTATGTTTCATAGGTACAGTAAGTACGTACAATTGTTTGTTTGTTCGTTTGAATTGAATAGACTTCGAAAATATTGAAGCGATTATTAGAAACTTGAAATTTCGCATGTATGTAGTAGTAGTCGGTATTTATCGTATTATACATATCGATAACCTACAAAAAATAGTTCCTTTGCAAAATTCCCACGGGAACGTGAAAAATCTTTCTCGCAAAAGAAAGTGTTTGAATGTGGTAGGTAATGAAATGAAATGTGTTTATTTTTTATCGTTCTAAAGTAAAATGTATTGTACAGGTATACAGCATAACACAAAGCTTAATGACTCACAGAGAGCGCTGCTGTCCGTTCCCATGATAGTTCCGTCGGTCGCTTCTTACGACCCCCACGACGGGAAAAGTTGGGCTGAGGTGGTGACACATGTATTCTATTCGCCGTCACCACACGGCTAAAAGTTTAAAAGAGTTCTCGCAATCCTCATGGGAACTGAATAGAAGACAAACGAATCTGAAGTCCCAGCCTTAGTCGAAGCCACGTGTATCGTAGCTTGATCAAAATAGCAACCTCTATCTACCTTTAAAAAAATCCCCGCGGACGATGTCGCGGACAAGAGCTAGTATTTCATAAAGTACAAAGAATGTTTTGTGTGTGCAAGCAAAGCTATATAACATTTCATTAGACGGTCAGTTGAGATGCCGGGTTTCGCTATGACACGCTATAAATTTTCATTTCAGACTAGAGGGGGACGGAGTGAAAAGAATACATTAGGTTAAACGTATTTATCTCGATATTAAGCCTACTTTCTACTTAAAAAACAGTCCGGTTTTGATGAGCCCGTAATACCTATGTAGATAATGTTAATGGAGGCCTCGCGATTGAACCCGTGTACAACTTTAAAAATCTCACTTGAGTAAGCAAATTTTTCGTTTCTTTCAACCTGCATATAACCCGCCGGGGTACTGACCCCGGCGGTTTTATACGAAGAGTTTATTTAATTTTCAGCAGTTGTCAGCGGGCGAAAAAAATCACCTGCTTATTCAAACTCGGGCTGCTGTCAACTTGCCCTTTTGTAAGAAGAGGTCGAATTTTGGAGCAAGACGAAATCTATTGTTTGAACAAGTGTATACAAGTGTGAGTGTGTATACTGACAAGTGTATAATCCTGTATAGGTATGTGCCGCTTGTAAATTTCGTACGTTCATACATTTTCATTACATCAACTATCGAACTTAATAAAAAAAATGTTAGGGTTTTTAGAAGTTATACGGAATATATTATTTTTATGTTAAACTTACACAATACATAACGTCCATTTATGTATTATTAAAAAAAATGTAAGTCCTTTTTCAGCTGAATATTAAATGTATGGATTTTTCACGGTGCTACATTAAAAAAAAAATTTCAATATTAGGGCATTCGTATGATTTTTTTTACAAGAATGGTATCAAATTCAATTCACAAGATGTTTGTCTAAAATTTGATGTCTTAACTAAATTCCGGACTGACTCATTCAGTACTGACTCATCACCGCCCACTGGACGGAGCCCAGCCCAAACACTTAACCCTAGAAAGCTGAAATTTAGTACAGGGATTCCTTTTATGATGTTTACGTGTGATAGGAAAGGGTTTTATTAAATTTATCCCCTAAGGCGGCCAAAAAGGGGTGAAAGTTTATACTGGCACACGCAAGGAAACACTGTTTTAAATGCATATTGGTAAAACAACGTATGCTGGGTCTGCTATTATTTTATAAACGGAATAAAAACTTTTATTCTCTAAGCTAATCATATACGTGGCGAAACTGAAATATACCAAGAACCACCTTTGACCAATCTCCTTTATTTTTATGCGAAAGCGGTTCCTTACTTGTGTCACCATGTCCATCAGGGAATCATTGGTTGACAAAAAAGGACGAAACATTACTAACTTTAAAAGCTTTTATTTAGTGAAATAAAAGGTTATTAAGTATGTTTGTTCAGTAACTCAATTTTCAAGCAGTCATCCTCAAGATCAAAAATTATCTGTGTGCTTCTAACTTCCTTTAATTCTTGAAACCTCTCTCAGGTGACATAAAAAAGTGCATCTTGGTTTATTTCGCCAAGTGAAAACGAAGCATTTGAGAAAAGTTAAAACGGTTCCAGGAACCACCTACACGGATTAAATCGGAATCGCTTTTCAAAGAAACACTATCTACCTACCGAGAAAATGTGGTTCCGCATCTGGACTTTGAGTCTTTTTTACTTTGTATCGTAAATGAAACGTAAAATTCGATCTCATACACTTTCTTGGACACAATGCACCGTCCAGCATGGGCTAGTGGTTAAGGCAACTGCATCTAGGTCTGCGGCACATTGCAGAGGCAGCTGTTGCGCCAAGTCAGTCAATAGCACTTAGCTATAGTGCAATGCTCATTGCCATGTAATAGTTCACATTCAGTATCCCTCTATCATCTCGCATCACTGAGAGCGGGAGAGCTTGATGGTCCGCCGCTCGGACTGCTGGAGATACCTCCACTTCTGCATTTCTTTCTACATGTGCTCCATCATAGACCATACTTAACATCAGGCAGGATAGTGGAGTCAAACGCTTGTTCAATGGGTTTGAAAAAAAAATTACGAAAATTATTATTGCACTATGAGCTGTATAGTTGGATTATTTATAATGATCGATCGATTGTACATCTTCAGGTTCGATTCCCGGTTGATAATAGCAAATTTGAAAAAATGTTTTAATGCAGTTTTGTTTCTTTAAAAAAATAAAGGAATGTTTTCTTTCAGTAAAATGAGCTAACTAAAGGATTTAACCCATGAATGCCCAGACTTACTTGGTTTTGACGTTTATTAGCAAGAAATAGAGTTTAAAATAACTTGTCAATTCCCGAGTACAGTGGGTGCTAATGGGTTAAAGCAGTTCCCCTCCAGGACCCATAACTTTTTTCCACCCTGTATAGTACAGACTAAAGAAAACATTATAATCAAAATCTTCAGAGAAATTTACTGCTGCTTGTAAAAATAAATTTGTTATTACATCGGTCGTATTTTTCGACATTCCAACCGTGCGAAAAGCAGATTACTTAAGAAATTCACACCTCTAAGTCACTCTTGACAATGTTTGAGAGCTGTATTACGGCGGAAAGCTTTCAAGACAATGGAAAATAAACTTTATCATTTTAGCGTAGAGACAATAGTCCCGTGTCCATAGATGGCGCTAGTTACACACTACACGGTTTTGTCAATATAGAATGAGACGGTCTCTCTCCCTAGCAAATTAGATTTCTTGTGAAGTGTGACTAGGCATAATGCCTTCTCGGTAGTCTCACGACAGACCCCTTTGGGTCTATTGAATTATTATATCGGGCGCTTCTTTATAATATGATAACTGATAGTAAGTAGGGTGTAAAGTAGTAGGGTAGGTATTAAAATACACCAACATTAACTAATGAAAATGTGTGTTTGAATGGTTTGATGTTTCACTAGTTTGTGGTGACATGTTATAACTAGTGGACCCGACAGATGTTGACTGACTGTCATAACTATTAATATGAATATACAATTAGTATAACCTCCGTGGTTGCCTGTGTCCAGCAGTGGATATCATTTATTTTAATAAGAACCTTCTGCTTCCATTAATAAGCACAGCACAGCACAGAAAAATAATTAGCGAAATCGGTCCAACGCTTCCCGAGTTATGCGCTTACCAACACATTCTGCGATTCATTTTTATATTATAGACTAGTTGTCTCGGCAAACATTTGTTTTGCAATAGGAAGTCGCCTTCGTACCCCGTGTATTGGATAAAATAAACCTTCTCTGGACTACCACGTGTATCAATCGTAGACTAACGAACATCAATTATTTATTGATAAAGATTATTAAAAAAAAGTTATTGAAGCCCAAAACAAACACAGTGGCGTGCAATTGGATAGGCCTATTTCCAAGAGTGGATCAATGTTGAATCGACAATCGTTTTGTTTCATCGGCTGATGATGACGATAAAGAAGTCATACGCAATATAAAAATTAGACACAAGTCTTCATAACATCCAGTGAATTTTCCGCAAGTTTGAAAGTGACAGGAACCAAGTTTAACAACTATATCTTCCTAAATAATTTATTGTACTAAACATTTTATTAGTCTAATGTTTCTTAGTATGTAACATTTTACAGTATAAAGCACAGGCAACGCCGCGGGGCACAGCTAGACTGTCGCCTTCTCTGGAAAATTGACTGGAGAATTGAACACTCAAGTGACTGCGACAATAATCGAGGCTTGCTCTAAGGACCAAAGAGTACTCTAAGGTCGAGATTTCTAAAGCAGTACTTGTCACCGTTCGAACTTTTAAATAGACCTGTCCCTTTCATTTTCATACAAACGATAGGGAACAACAACGAAGCGTGAGACAAAGTTTGCTTTACAAATCTTAGACTAACAGACAATACAGGGCGTCCATTTTGGGAAGAGAATCACCGATTTGGTAAACTGGCTTTACACAATCTGTCATGTGACACGTATGTATCAGACACCTGAGGTTTACTTTGCAAGCCTAGTCTTTGTACAGCACTCCAACCAGCAGGACTTTAATTACTTAGATTTAAGGTCGAAATTACGTCGATGATATACCGCCTAAGGACATGATGTGTTATACAACTCGAAGTTAATCTTGTCTTGGCTGGAATAGAGTTTCAACGCAGAAACAGTCCTGTATTGTGAAATAGTCACTATACTATGCTACGTAAGGTATTAATGGACTTAATGTCATGACGTCATTAATGTGCGATGACTAATCTACAGCTTTATAGAGGCTCATCGGGATGACAAGTAAGTACCCACCTACTACATAGTATATGTATGAACAAGCTGTGTCCCGTGGTTTAAATTGTCCTCAACCGTCTCTTCACCGCAATCGTATTAGCTCAGGTCAACACTTCTTTAGAGAAAGTTTCCCTGTTTGGTTGCAAGCACAATTTGTGTTTCAGTCCACCACATTAACCAATCTGACCGCACGCTCAATACAATAACGTTCTACTACACCCATGGCCCAACCCTACCCTTGCACCGACATAATGGAGCGACGGACATTTCGGAAAAGGGTTCAGGGTCCTACTAAATTCTACAACTAAAAATATGTTGTGGAGTTACAATGTGGGTTTATATCCCGAATAGTACACTGGCCACTTCGGATCAAAATTAAAAAGTAATGCAATATGTACTGCTGAAATAATAAATGTTGTTATGTCCATAAGAATCAAGGACACCAGATGAACCACTTCAGCTTTTTAAATGAAGCTTTCATCCTTGTTTACTCATTGTCTAGTAATCAGGATTAGTAAAACAACGATACTGTTGAAACATTTAGCTATTGCAGAAACTACTCTGTATTAAAACAAATTCGTCATGCCAGTCCATAACGTTCGAAGGACAGAAGAAAGAGACGTTATTTGAAACATCTTAGCGAACTATCTTTGTTAAAAGTCCGGCCGATAAAATCACCACATTCAAATAATAAACGTCTATGTTGATTTCTACGAGAGCTTCATACCTGCCGATTCGATTTTTACATCAGACACAAAACTTACTTAGTAAGTAACTAAAACATTTTTGATGGGCGCTTGGTATAATATTGTATTGCAGCAGAGAAATTGCGAACATTGTTTTTGAAAATTTTAGTTTAAGGGCTCTTTAAATTTTTAAGTTTCGTGTCAGACGGCTGCCTAGGATGCACAATACGCTTTCTATGAAAAAAAAACGACCGTTCTCCATACGCCGTACACTCTAGCGGTCCGACACGAAGCGTCTGAATTGTAAGAGCCCTATTAGTTCAACTGATTGTGATATATTTGTCCAATGTTTTATCTCCTAAACACCCCTCAAAATTGTGTAACACACACCTAACACAATTTTATTAACGGTGGGAGAATTCGTTAAACCGCTTCAGTAGATGGAGCCTATTAAATTTAAACAAAGAAACAATTAATACTTGCTCTATGCAATTATAAATATGTATGTATACTAATTACAATTATTATTATCTTTGCGATACACCTGTAAATCAGAATGCATGCTCTGAGCAAAAAAGATTTCATGTAAAAATGGGATTTATTTTTGGTAGATTTTGGAGTAAACTATATATTATGTAACTAGGTATATATATAAAACACAGTCCTCACTGATTCATTCTTCACTGACTCATCAACGCTCAGCCCAAACCCTTGACTCTAGAAAGATTCAAGTTTGCACAGGGGTTCATTTTACATAAGATTTATTTTCAAAATTTATCCCCTAATGGGGTAGGTATTTATGGAAAAAACACATTAATTTCGGAATTATCGTTCTAAAACTTCGTAGTAATATTTTTGACTTAACTACGCAAATGAAATCATGGGGCGTGCACTAGTAATCTATAAGTAATTGGGAGAAAACTGATTCACATTAAGCACTAATCTTTCTTTGGCAAATCTCTAGCACAAAATCGTATCGTAATGAGAACGGACAGTAGAGCCCAAAGAGTGGCTAATTGATCTCGACATAGTACGCCCGCGTCCTGCTTAATTGTTATTTAACTTTGTGAGGGTGCCGATGCTTTAGTGATTCAACGAAGTTCTGTTTGTTACACAAGTGATTTGGTTTGAGGATTGATCTGTCACTTTGGTTTAAGGGCCAGTTGTAGTTATCATTGTATTAGATGATGTTCGAGAGCTCATGTAGAGCGTTGACATATTATTATATATATATCTTTATCTTTAAACGAGCAATTCTTGTATATATATATATATATATAATTATAATTGGAATCTCGGAAACGACTGCACCGATTTTCATGAAATTTGGTATGTAGAGGGATTTGGGGGCGATAAATCGATCTAGCTAGGTTTATTTTTTAGAAAACATCTTTCCAACCGTGTTTTCGGGCATGAAAAATTGCTCAAATTGTTAATACGACTCTTACTGACATCTATTGCCGAGTAGTAATACTATGCTATAAGTAGGATGATGCGGAAAAAAATAAATAATAATCGAGCGAAGCTCGGTCGTCCAGGTACTATATATAACTTGACATGCCAATTGGATGGAAAACCAAAGAAATATTTGCTAGTATCAAGTGTACCAAATTTTGAGTAGGTAATTATTCTGTTATTTGATTTTGAAAACAATTAAAGCTGGTATGGCAGGTGAAATAAATAACTATAGGTAAATAGTAAGGTATCTGACCACAAATTAGGACACCGTGACTGGGTACTAGACTAGCGAGGCGAAAAACTCAAAGCATACCCGTCTTGTGTATATAATGCTCGCCAGAACGTTCAATAGAAGGTTCGCCAATTTTTTTTCGTATTTTTCCTATGATATAACATTCGTAAGAATGTTTATTACAAGTGAATACTGATGTCTATCAACGACTTTACATATCCCTCCAATAAAGTTAATATTTAGTGACCACAAATAAACACTATATTTAGAAAAACAAAATTACCGTAGGTACACTTCTACGAAAACCACATGCAATCACGAAAATGTTAATTAAAGTAATTAATATGCTCCAACATATTACCACGGGCGGAAGGAAACAATGTTGTTGTTCCGGTAGTGAGGCTTCAATTTTAGCCTGTACACAGTAAAACTAAACACCTGCGTAAATAATGTACTTCAGTATCTATCTAATAATATATTCTGGGACGTTACACATCCCAACCCTTTGAACCCACATTATTATACCCTGTCCTGTGAGAGTCAATGACACATCGAAATATCACAAATAAACAAAGAAGACCTACCTGTATGTTATTCATGTTGACGCAATGAACACAATGCGGAGTTTTCTATAAAAAAATAAATCCCACCAAAGAGAGACCGAAGACGAACGATCATAGAATAAAGTAGTTACATCTCTTTCGTTTCCCCACTACCTTTTACAGACTGATTTTTTTATAAGACTACTGTACAATCACTCAATCACTTTATTTAAACAACTTCAAATAAAGAATGAGGAGGTTTCACTCCGACGCTTTCGATTTTATTTTATGTTTGTTACCTCCAACTTTTGATTTGGTGAATCGATTTGGATGATTCTTTTTTTTCATGTCTACTTAGTTGTCTATCTCAAGTTAGTAGCAACAACCCTTACATTTATTCCGTTTCAGTCACTATTATTATACTAGAAGTTATACATTTTATGTGTTTCGTTTCTACAAATTGTATCATCCTTACAAGACATTATGACTAAAGAGAATGGAGGTATAAGGCACATAATGTATTAGTACATTTATAAAGACAAAACTAATGTATGTAGTTGGCTATCGACGTATGCACCCTGCGCTTCACTCCGGTACGTATTGTGACAACACAATAGACTAACTCACACACACATACACATATTGCAATCAAAATAAACGTGTTATTCTGATTTCAATAGGACCCGAATCATAATGTTATATATGGCAGTCACCGGAGAGTTGAGCTCTACAATTTCCCGGTTACGTTGAGCTAGAAGCAAGTCCACTTTTCTTATCAACGATGGTCATTTTATGTCGGTTCTGTATACTTTCATAGAGATGATATGGAACAACGCGCTCTCTCTCTATGGCCGGCCAATAAATCAAAACCTCGATACAGGTGCCTAATTTGATTAAAGACATAACGCCCTATTGCATTGCCACAGATCTTGGAAATGGAAACTTGTTGAACAATATCCAGAGTTCAACGTAGGTTGCTTAGCGTTTCACAGATTTCCTCATTTGTGATATGACATAAGCAGGTTGCTAAACATCGAAAGCCGCCTGATGACAGCGATTAGAAAACAGTGTCATAAATACATCACCCCAGACCAACTTTTCCCGTCGTTGTGGTCGTATGAGGCGACCGAGATAACTCCCCAAAGGACGGGCCGTAGCGCTCTCTGTGAGTTAAACCACAACACCACTGCGATCGCAAACTCCCGCCTGTCAAGCGTGGCGATTATCGGCATATCCCCCGAAATGATCGTAGGAATCATTGGGTGAGAGGCCCTTGTCCAGCAACGGACATCATGTGACTGGTGATGTTAATGTCAGTGCGAGTTTCTTTAAAAAATCGTTCAATAGCAGTTTAATAAGTCTTGTTCACTTTCCGAAATCTATGACACCGTCGGGCGATTGTACACTTCATTTGCGTAAATTATTCGCAGTGTATTTGCGAAGCGACGCCGCCTTTGGCTGCTGTGAGTGAATTAACGTCCGTACGTTAGATATTTGCTGTATCGCTGTTATTGCACGACCTGGCTGCCTTTGTTAATTGCATTTTCTATGTTGCACATGACGTAAAAGACGAAGGAAGAAATTATTGCAATGTAACATTTTCGCGGTCGCATCCCGTCTGTTAACTTGATAACAATAAATCTAGTGGACGGTGATTCGTCCAATCCATTATGTTGTACGGCGGCACCGTCGTCCATCGACCAGACCGTTTCTGCAGGTTTCGGAATCCCCACTCTTGACACTTACGATAGCATGTTTACCTACTTGCTTTGCTATTTAAAGGCGTGAAGGGTATTTTATGTGCCTGTTCTATTTGACTACATTTGGTTATTAGCTAATCGTATATTATAACTTTATACTGCGTGCGAAAGGATCCTGGGTAATAGCCATAAAAACGTTTTGAGCTCGTCAAAATGGACAACTTTATACTATGACAACAATGCTAAGAAATATACAAAATGTCATCTACATAGACAAAAAAATATCTATTTCGTATATAGAGGAAATATTATTTTTTAATTTCGTAGCGTTGTTGCTATGGTAAAAGTTGTTCATTTTGACGAGTCCGACTACGTTTCAAAGAAAATTGCTCGGGGTCCCTTTACACGCAGACGAATATAAAAAAATCCATTAGATCAGATAAAATAAGAGTTTACTAGAAAAGTGAAAGTAACTAAAAGTATTCCTTTTCATAGAAGATGACGAATAAGGGTTTTTACTTAGAATTAAAATATCCACATTTCCTCGTTCTTTGAAATTATGTTAGGAGAAAACATTATCAATATGGGTCGGTAGTTATTGGTGATCGATAGCTCGCCCTTCATAGTAATTTATGTTTGATGTACCGTTATGAGGGCCCTTTTGCATGAGTTCTCTTGAACGACACTTGAATATTATAACATACCAAAAGATCGCTCTCGAATCAGTGAAATGGGACGAAATTCATTAATAGCAAATACTAGCTGAGTCGACAAACGTTGTTTTGCCAATATACATTAACAAAGAAACGCTCTAGCTATTATGTGTATGTATGTATCATATACATAAACCTTCCTCAAGAATCGTCATCAAAAGTCGTTGCGTAGTTTTAAAGATCTAAGCATACATAGGGACAGACAGTGGTAGGTTCTTTGTTTACTATGTATTAACTTTGTATTTCCCACTAGATTTAGTAGGAGATTTTAGGAGGGGAATGCCTTTCCAGACTTGTGCTATGACGCGACTCTTTCACCCCGATATATTTACGTACCTTAATACTTTCGAGGACACATCCCGTGTGGCGATGTGATAACAGTAAATCTTCTGCTGTCTTAATTTTAGTATCTACGAATATCTTAGACGTAAAAAAGAAGATTTCAAAGATTATCAACATTTGTAAAGTAACTAATTGTAAGATTTTGAAGAGAGGCTTAAACGATTCTCGCCTAATAATCATGATGTCATACGGGTGACGTGTTACTACGGTCGGCCTAGCCAAATACTTCTGTCCTAATTATAAACGTGAAAGTTTGGAGGGATGTTTGTCACTCTATCACGGACTGATTTTTTACAATAATAACGCGTGTGTATATACATCGGAATAACATTTAGGCAATATTTTATCTCAAATTTCCCCCGGGAACGGGATAAACTGGACGGGAAATACAAATGAAATGAATAAAATGTCCGAAAATCTAGGCCTAAAAATAAAGGCCAGAAATATTCGAGCTTCACCAAATTTGCGACCATTACGTCATTAGTAACGGCTGCAAAAGTGTTTTAACGGCAACAAAATATAGACCAGTCGTTTGTGTAAACAACATAGTCGATGTTTGTTTACCAGAAATATTTGGCGTGAAGCGTCCTCAGAGCCCGCGGAGCCGCACTAAACGCAACTTAACGAGCGAACGATAAAACCCGGTCAGGGCTTAAATCTAAATTTAATTACACCGAGACGATGAACGGATCTGTAACGGAACAAAATGGAGTCTTTCATTTAAGGATAATTGCAGAAAAGATATAAAAGCGCATCTCGAGGATTAAAAGATTTCACATTGAATCGAATCGACGATTTATAATATTTTTGTTGTAGAATTTGTTTTTCGCGAATAACTGGTTTAATAAACTTAGGTTTTAACGAAAACAGGATTTTAACCATGTTGAGAATGAGCTATCGATTTTTTCACATAACACCTAACAAATACTATAGAGGTAGATGCAATGTTGAAAGAGCTCGTTTTTTTTTCTTGACTGTACCAGACGACAGAAGATTAGTAGTAGAGTTTCTCGTACGCTCGAAAGCCAAATCTCGCCTAAAGAGTTTCGCCTTAGTTCGTTTATACATCGTATTCGATTTTTTTCCTAAACTGGATGTCGAATGTCATTTTTCTCGACCATGCAATGAGAAAAAATCCAAAATTATAATAGTCATATTACAAAATTCGTGTTAACCGAATTGAAAGCGAGCTCGGCATTTGTCTATTATTAATATTTGAGTGAATACCTATTTAAAACCTTTGGTATTATGTAGGCTAGGATAGTCATTTATTTGTGTTTTTTTCTATTCTAAACACGAACTCCAAAGGGCAACACGGAAAAAAATTAATTTGAAGTGTATTTTGCTACCAGTTGGACATTGGAAACTACTGGCTGAAGTAAGTTATTCATCATGATTGCATATTGTGCCCTTTCGAGTACGATATTCGTACACGTATTATTTGCACGTTTCGATATTTTTCTCGCCTTCCGATTTTCGCCCTTTCTGAAATTTGTCCCTGTCTAAATGGTCTCTTACACTGGCATTTTGTACCTATCATTATTTTTCCGACCGAAACTAGCACTGCCTACAATTAAACCATAAATCATTACACAGTTTAAGACCAAGTCGCTTCCCGCTGTTTGTCTCTATGTATGCTTAGATCTTTAAAGGAGCAACGGATTTTAATGCGGTCTTTGTTTTGTTTAATGTGATCTTTAGTAGATATCACTATCTACTAAAGATAACTGTTGAGGAAGGTTCATATGCATAATAAATGCATATAACAGTAAAGAAAGTAAATATACCTCTAATATAACAGTATATTGACAAAAAAATTCAAAACTTGCTGGGTCAGCATCATCGCAATCTATAAATTCCAAATACCTTTTCCCACAAAAAACACAGAAAAAAGTCGCTTCAAAATCAAATCTGTTAAATAATAATCATTTGGCAGAAATGTTGATACCAACCCTACAAAATGTGTTCGGAGTTTAGCGTTTTTTTTTCTATAACAATTACGTCACAAATATCAGCGACTTAAGCGCTGAAACTGCAGTTATCTTTATCGGGAACATCATTAAAATGTTGCGGAGCTCAGCGCGGCTCGCGCCACACAATGAACCCCCACACCTTTATATACTTTATGGTCGTAATGCGGTTTCTGGTTTCAGACTGTAAGGGGGCGATTAAGTGGACCAAATGCTGATCTTTATCGCTTTTGAGTCTCAATGTTAACTAGTTTATTTTATTTGGGTATAATTGTCTATGTGCCGTAACAAACATAATATAAATTAACTATGTACTTACAGTTGTTCGTTCATGGAAAGGCGAGACGAAGGCCAACCTATTTGAATTCATGAATGGTTAATTAAATTGCTTCAAAGGTTTGTCCCAAAAAATGGAAATTATTTAATTTCATAAAGACAAAATTTCATCGATTCGTGTTTGATTGGAAATCACCAAAATCCAACATTTTAGCCGCTATACCTCTAGAAACGGATATGCGATAAAATACTATACCAATTCCTTGTAAACTTCCGTGCATTTATTTAACTCTAAATTTATAGGAATTCTAATATTTTCCCATGTATATCAGAATGATTAAATTTCAGATTTACCTTAATAGTAATTTAAAACCACAAACTAGTGTTCATTACATTACATGATAGCTGAATCACACGACGCAACAAAGTATCAATATCACTCACACGTGCAATACGCACGTAATCATCCCCCACACGAACCTCCAGAAAGGAGATCCTGATGAAAAGGTCTTAATGCCGGCAAGCCGCGAGTAATCTGCCCCAAGAGAACTGAGCCCGGTATTTCGCCTCTTTGAAGGGCTATACTTCTCTATCGCGCGGGCATAATTTTTGTAGTCAGCCAGCTCGAGTTTTGCAAAGATTTCTGTGGAAGATTCCCCGCCGCCACGGGCCGCCGAGGGGCCCCTGAGTGTCAGATATGGCGCGGATTTTTATTACTATTTTTACAAGACACGTGCGCAAAGTCTAAACGAAATCTTGGGAGAAAAGATAACACCTACGAGACGAAATAATGTTAGTTTAATATGGAATTCACGGCACATGATTTGAGTTTTCTTTGTTGGCTTACTATGTATATCACGTGGGGATTACTGTGATCAATAATAATTACTACAACATTTGCACATACATGCGTAGGATCACACAGAGCGGTCGTTAAACATTGGACTATAAACTTGACTGCAATTTCTATGAGAAACTATTATTATGTCCGTCCTATGATAATGTACATTGTAAGTCCAACGCTAATCTGTACAGATAGATGTATTAGTGTGTTGTATACAAAAGCGGAAATCAGAGTGAATAGATGGGGCTAGAAAAATGTTGATATTATCTATACTTATTTAGCTACGAAAGATTGTTAATTTATGGGAATCATATGTAAGTAATAAACTATTTATAGCATTTAACTTAAATGTTTCCACTAGTATCCTAAATAGAACTTTCGTGATACATCTTTATACGGACTTTATAAAATTCTCGAACTTGATTTCGGAAGCTTGATGTGTCCAAAACAAGTTTGAGACAAAAGATAAATTCGCTTTTTTTCCGAGATACTATTACGTAAAGTCTTCTCACAGTCTCGCTAGTTCCAAGAAAGCAACCTACCTCCACGTTTCAGTATCTTAAATTACACTTATCATTGAAGCCACGTTTCTCGCAGCTACGTGATTTACGATGTTGAAAACGCCTTCTTTCATACCGTCTTTTCGACATCCTTGTCTGTCTTTCAGTTATAGAGAGGGAGATGTAGATGTGCGTAGTGTGGGGGAGTTTCTTTGTAGACTGTTGCTAGAGTTAGGTAAGCGATGACGCGTCAAAGTGCCACTTCAGTCCGCACTCCGCGAGACCCGTCTCAAATTATGTTACTGGCTGACATGACGCACTTTGCCGTCATGGAGATATACGTAGGAGCTTTTTTACGTAAACCTCTTTGGTTGATGAGTTTCAGGGGAGATTCAATTCTTGTGATTTGTACGCTTTTTCTTGCGCCTCGTGGTATATTTACTTTGTGCTTGATGAAGGGATTTTCAGGCTCAAACAATGCGATAATATTGTAAAAATCGTAATCCTTAATGGGATGAAAAAATCCTTAGGAGACAATAAATTGTCGGGCTAAAAAAAACTCGATTCAAAACGTCCCTAATCGTTTTGTTTACTATTCGATCAGGATTTATAGTAGCCAATATGACCTATTGACGACACCTGGCGTATGGATATTATGTTGAACATGCATAATGAAACATATTCATAAAAATATTATCAGAGTTGCTCCCTTCTAGTTGACAGTTTCTGTATTTTGCACAGAGTCCTTTATGTACAAACGTTTATTCATATGGGTTTTAACTATAAATGTGATTCAGCTTTTAGAATTGAGTAATGAAACAACTGCTATTCATGAAAATCTGGGGCATTCTCCTTACTCTGTTCACATGAAAATTACTAAATCATGTTCCACAACCTCATTAATTTAATAATCGATTGCCTTGAATGATATTGGTAATCTTTTCAACTGATTTCTGTTTGAAATGGGCATGATTGAATATTAATAACCGGAAAATACTAGTGCTGCTATATAAATTTCCTGTTCCGTATGGCCATCAACCTAAATAGAAATTAATGTTCAATGGCGGAGGCAATGGTGGAGTGGTATGTGTGATGTGCAGTAATATATCCTATTCGAACGCCTTATCGAAAAAATAGATGTATACTTATTTCGAAAATCATAACCACAAAAAATACACATATTTTATATATAATACTAGCTGACCCGGCAAATGTTGTTTTCCCAACATATATATATGTATTGCTATTGCTCTTCCCATGGGAACTCTTCAAAATCCTGTCGTATTTAAGTTTTGCATTCCCTATGGTACTTAATTTAAGCCTACTTACCTCTTCGGTTTAGACTTTTCACACAAACTTGGTTTTCCCGATAAATCACGTTCCCGTAGGAATATATGTAATTTCTTTCTTAGTGCACCCATACGGTACCTAAGCTAAGTTCCTGCCAAATTCCCTATGTTTGAGCTGTGTGTTGATTATCAGTCAGCCAGTCAGCTTATCTTTTCATATATTTATATATAGATATTTTTAAAACATTGTTATTTCTAACGTCAATTCCATATTTTCTCTACGTCACGGTCATGACAACAAACGGTATCCAAAATAGCCGGTAACAAAAAATACAGACCGACGAAAAACACACAGATTCGAGTTCAAATCTACAAATCAATATTTATACAAACCTACAATAACTGTAACATTGAAACCACCGCTTCACAGTCGCGCCCTATCGCGGGATCATGCAAGACCTTCGATCCGACACGGACCCATATCAAAGAAACTCGTGTAATAGCATTCGGGACAGCGGGCGCACTTCGCCGGTCGCTTGTCGATATTTTTATACGGAATTTAAATTGCCCTCCGGAGATATTACCCACATACCAAAAATTACGGGACACGGGAATGAAATGCGGTTCTTATTAGTAGACGTGGAATATTCGTGATAAGTGTTGTACGCTTTTTAGGTAAGCAAACAGACTTGTCTCGAAGAACCATATGTTTCTATTGCCATGACATGGGCAGCAATACTTATATAGTTGCTCCAGTTGACACCCGAATAGAGCGTGAGCTGGTCTGCTTCGTCCAACGATGAAGGTTACGAATGCTACGCGTAGCTATATACTACGACGCAGATAACGGCTACGGCGTAGACTACTGCAGTACTTTAATCAGGACAAAACCCATTATGACAGGCAAAGCGGATATTCGCGGAAAAGTATAAAACATCCGAACGGACGTTTTCGTAAAATATTTTATCGAACCTTCCATTTCCCCGAATTAACTCATTTTACAACCTTACCTGGTTCTCGATTTCAACATTGACGTTAATTCAACGAATTTGTATTGTATTTTTTTTTAAACACAGTGAACAAGCGTTTGACCACCACCCTGCTTGCTGCAGTGATGTGGTCTACGATGGAGCACACTTATTCATTAGGTACCGTTAATAGGTACGTAATGAATAAGTGTGCTCCATGTGCCTCAGACCTTCAGACTGTACTGCGCAGGAAAAACAGTACAATAACACTTATTTACAAAGTACGGTAAAATATGTTAGAACCACTTGACCTCAAGTCTGCTAAATTATATAAGGCCCTCCTCGATCTCGCGATTGCCTGACTCGTTTGAAAATGCATTACTTTTCATATTCTACTACGCATTGACAGCCGGTCTAGATCCAGACATGTCATACGACCATTTGATACTATTTGTACAATAATCCTTTTTATAGCTGTTGTTAAATTATGGACCAAAATAAGGTATGTAGGTGGGTATTATACTGAATTACACGACTGTGAAGTTTCTAACTATGAAAATTAAACGTGCACCAACAGGTCTAGCACGCGCGTGGATAATGACACGACATAGAACAAATACGTTCTGTGATTGGCTGTTACATATATCACGCTTCGTGCGACTCAGCTTATTTCAACAAATCGCAGCTCGTCGTATGTCTTGTCACTTCTTTCTTGGAGCGCTGTGCTAGGGGGGCAGATACCTGACCTAACTTATCGCATTTTTTCACCGTTCAAGGAGGTACTAGATAATTTAATGTAGATATCGAACACAAAAAAACATGTGCCGTGGTGGCAACCGCTGGCAGTGTGATATAGATACACGCTTATAACATCCGAAAGGAAGTGTACATTTGTATTTTCCAAACATTAAATGTCATATTTGATCCGATAGGATTCTAACGTTTACATACATACACTTCACGCTTGTCTAATGTTTACAAAGTGTACTTAAGGGGAGATTTCAACGTGAACTCCTCTTTTGTTATGGATGACTTTTTCTATGTCAGAATTTCAGTGGATATGTAAAGTGGAAATTATATGATACACACAGAAAGTCAACCGTGTATCAGAGGAATAAGCAAACACAGTCGATTACTATATGCTACGATTCTGAATCACATCTCTCGGTTTTTGTCTATACTATGATAAAACTGTTCGGGGTCCAAAACTGTACATTGATCCTTTTTACGAGAAAACCGGTGGAATATTTCAAGCTGCCGTTACAGAAGCCGAATTTCATAATGTGTTTGTCCGCGAATCACGTCAAAACGGCTGGACCGATGTGGTTGATATTAGGCACGCAGATACCTTATACACGGGAATTTTTGTCCCGGAATTTATAATATATATTAGCAAAACAACGTTTGCCGGGTCAGATAGTCATTGATATAGTTTTATGAGAGACAATGACATTCTTTGTTATAGAAGTTTTTATGTATATATATGTAGGAGTCCTTTCTCGGCCAATTACGACAACACCCTAAACTCAACTTTAGGAGTTATGAAATTTCACTTATCGACAACTTTGCCAGTTCCTGGAAGTCTTTAAGCCCTTTGCTTTTAGGGAATACAGACGGATAAGCTAAATATTTCCCTTGAGTAACGGCAAAGAGAAACGATTCGACGAATAAATGTTTTTACTGATTATATTGATAATTTTATCTTGAATAGCGATTTGGCCTAGTAGGTAGAACAATTTACTTTTAAGATAACCGATCGAGGGTTCTATTTCCGCTAATAGAATGCTCTACTGATATGTGATATTCGACATATCATTGTTTTGAAATATGTCGTTATTTTTAACGGCCTTTGAAATCAAATTCGGATCTAAATATATTATTTTTGTTTTCACAGTTCCTGTATCTAGGAATATTATATTGCATCTACATGCGATTTCGACAAAGTTATAACAAGATTTGTACTAAGTCAGAAAAAAACTTTTGCTACTTGGGGGACCGAAAAGGGGTATAAATACCTTGCGGCGCTGGTTCCGACTATGTTCGGGAGGAAGAGGTTGATGCGCTTCGCACTTATGGCACACTTTGCTTGACTCACACAACTTGCAAAGTTTATTTATATCACAAGCATTATTTTTATTTTTTCTCAAAGTTCACAGGAACGCTGTTCATATTTTTTCACTACCTTCTAGCGCGCATGCGCGGTGCGGTTTTCTTCCTTTTTTCTTCTTCCGCCGCAAGGTAAAAGCAAGGAGGATAGGTTGCGAGCAAGAGGGAACAAGAAGAAGTTTGTATGTAGTGCGCAGTGTATATGTAGTGGAAAGGTTGAGATGGGCTCAACCACGACTTTTATGACCACAATATCTGTTTAAAGTAACTTTTTTAAAGGTGTTAAGTTGTTATGCTTAGGTACAAACGAAACAGTCAAAAGATATTTGAAAACTGAAGCAATGCAACTTTATTCTATACACGTTGGTCTTCGGACACGCACTTTTGTTGTTCTTTTTTGACGTGACAACGTTTAACGAGTTACATACTACGGGCTGCATGCAAGAAAAATATGACGTTATTGTCCTGTTCCTAAGCGAGTGTACTAGTACCACTGCAAATGTTTGACGTTGTCACGTAAAACTATCATCCGTATACCGACTTTCCTGACGACCATTTTAAAAAAACTCGTCATTACAAGATCGCTTTGCCACCACTATAATTCTTAATAAGTTTAAATGTGTGTTAGGTTTTGTTCAAATACACGTTGTGATTATCACGTAAAGGAAGTCTGCATTCATTCTATGACAGTCGATAATTTAAATATTCTCACCGCCTTAACCGCGGTTTAACGCTTGGTTTAACGCTTGGTTTAACATTTGCTCCCCCTCTGTTCACCCCGAATCGGTATGAAAAGGCGTGAGTGTAGATAATTAAATGTATTTATTGCATGATTAAATTATACCTTTTCATCGAACACTTCCCCGAACACTCTAAAAGAGGAAATCAGTGTTTTAATCATCATCACGTCAACATGCAACCAGTGTGCCGAAAAGTGTTAAAACTCCACCGAACCAAGGATAATATGATTGAGCGCCAGTTGAATAAGTACTTAATAATATTAAATCGGGTGAAATGTATGTATTTATAATCGCCACTCCATATTTTATCATGTGAAATTCATTTGCGATTTTCAATATATCTATTTAAAATACCTATTTAATCCCGAACGTGTGTAAGCAGGAGTAAATATAGTTAATCCCGGGACATTTAGCACACGATCTCTTGATAGATAACCTGTATTATGAGTGTTAAAGATTGGTATACTTACACAGATAACTTTGCCGGTTCCCCAGAATGGTAGGCAGAGATCTGTGTTTGGTAATTTATATATGTTTGTAATGTAATAATATGAATCATAATCTACCAAGTAGACTCGATTGGCTTAAATTTGGTGCCAAACTTTGGATCCACGCGCCAAAGGATCCTTGTTGCAACGTAACAAAATATAAAACGCCAACATTTACACTAAAAATGATTTAGCTCGACACTGGAATGTTATGTGGATGGCGGTAATCAAAACCGCAATCATCTTCCATCCTTCTAGAAACCTGCCTCACCTAAACATAAGACCACATCAGTCAATAGTCATAATTAAGCCAAAATGATAAATAGTGATTCCGTCGCTATTTAAGGATGAGCACACCATTTGTAGCGGTTTTTATTGCAAATCCAATAAGTAAGTATATAGCAATAATTTCATTTAAAATCAATGTTACAAACGCGACTTAACAATACTTAACCTTTAACTCTTCTTGATGGAAATTTCCTGCACGATGATAATGAATGACACATAATTTATTATTTTCGTTGTTACACGTACTTAGAAAACTAAGAAAAATATCAAGTATCATACTTTATCCATATTAATTTTTTACAAATAAAACTAAGATTTTTTTTAACTTATGTTTTCGTTTATCTCTAATAGTAAAATTTTAATTTTGTCATGAATTAAAAAAATCGTGCATATAATGTTTAACCTTATACATACAATCGGAATAACACATAATGATATAACATATACCGAAATTCCTACGGGAATGGGATAAACTGAGGGTAGCGCGGCATGGGTACAACAAGAAATGTCATGAAAACTACGTTTTATTTTAATGGTTTTGTTTGATGGCGTCACTTTTGGCCCATCGTGCGTCACTTCTGGCACTGTCTGAAAATCAATGCATAGTATAAAACAAAATGGCCTCCCGCTGGCTGGCTGTGCTGTGTACGCTTAGATCTTCAAAACTAAGAACTGAATTTTGATGCGGTTTTTTTAGTAGATAGAGTGGTTCTTCAGGAAACCTTAAATGTATGCTGCATATAATAGCAGAGGAACACTGTTAATAAAGTCATGTGATGACGACCAATATTTACTTGTTTAGAGAACTCTCTCGTACAAGGCAGACAGTCACGGTATGATATTGTTGAGGGGATTTGGAAGTACATACATTTAGTGATAATGATAAATTGTTTCAACGGAATAATTTGTTATTTCTGGCTTTCTCTAGTGACTTGAAATGAGAGAGATAGAACTACAAGCAACACTTTATTATTTTATTATGATTTATGTGTATATGATTGAGCGGGTCAGAGAGCAGAGCATTAGTAGTACAATAGTTTTCCACATGTGAACTTTAATATAATAAAACTACCGGTGGGGATATAATATAGCCCATTCCAATGCATAATCTACGTTATTGCAAAAAAATATTTAATGTGAATCTGTTCAGCAGTTTTTACTTGAAGACTAACCAACATTCCATACAAAATAGCATGGGCTGGTGGTCAGGTAGGTAATTCTCTTACCTTAAAAACAACCGACTTCAACGAGTACTAGTCGATCTTATGTTTTTTTTTTAAATATTTAAAGTGGCCAGTGCTTGTGTAGAACCCCGTCTACCTGTTATCTATATGAAAATTTGGCAAATTTACAGTTTTCAAGTCACGGCCATGACGATGAAGCAATACAACCAAGTCAACCATTAGCTTGAAACTGTTATGATTTCACATTCGATATATTATATAGAAATGCATTTTTAGCCATAGGTAAGTCTGTCATTTATAGCCTTTTATAGTATGTTGGAATAGGCATTATTAGTCTGGTTTGTAAATAAAACAAAAATAAAAAACATATCAAAACTAAATAGAGCGCAATGGTCGAAAACCATTTAACCATTAACCAACGTAGTGAGCCATCTTTTCTTTTTTTTTTTTTTTTGGGAGGGAGATTTCGTAGTTCTCGTTCAAATATTTTGAAAAATATTTTTTCAATGCGATTTGAAATCGTTTATTTAGTTTTCATTGCAGCCTTCATTGGATTTGTATTAATAATTGAATGAAATAGAAGAATTACTCGTTTCACGTCAAAACAAATAGAAATTTTACTTTTACATTTTATTGGTGAACATTTTGTAAAATTTCTAAACGTGTCTAATGTATCTCAATTCGTTGCGTAGGACATTGACCTTTGAATAGACGTAAACGTCAGATTTTGGTTCGTGCTGCCATTCGTACTTGCGAATCGAAAACGTAGCGTTGGAACGTAACGTAGATGCGAGCTGCGTAGCGTTGTTTCGTACTAGAGGCACAGCTATCATCAAAACCTGATTTCCTTATCATGGGGCCACCTTGAAAATATCTTCTTTCTATCAATAAAGAAACCATCAAACTCGGTGCAGGAACAACAAAGTTATCCGCGAACTATCACAAAAACATAATATACGTTCGGAATAATTCAGAAATACTATTTTTTGAAGTTTAAAAAAACTAGAGCTTGTAATGGTTACAGGCTCCAGTCGGGATTTGAACCTGAGATTTGTAGTTTCACTTCAACACCCTTGAGCTACGTCAGCTCTTGGAGTATTTACATATTATTATCTAACAATGCTAAGAAGGCTTACGTCCAGCAGTGGTCGAATACATGCTGAAGATGATATTATAATGTAAGTAGTTGAACGCCACGTTGTTACCCACGGTTTATTCCGTTCTCTTGGGAATTTAGGGTTACTAAGGAATAATGTGTTGTTCTAACAGTGAAAGAATTATCAATAAATATCAATTGACATCCGTTTAGTACGAGTAGTTTTTGGGCTTTATTGTAACAAACACAAAAGTCTTTCATCTGTTTCGAATATGCGATATTATGCATTCTTGTTGTGCACCACTTCTAATTTAAGACAAAATTGTACAGCAACTGTGCGTAAACTTCCACGGTTTCAGCTTATTATAAATATGTGAGGGTGCTGTTCTACTAATGAAGAGCAAAACTAAGACGAGTCATTTTAGCATGAACTTCAGATATTCTTCATTTCAAAATGACATTTCTCTTCTACGCTTCGGTACAATGGAAACGCATCCTTATAGGCATACTGTGCGCGAGAGTGTCGGTAGTGTTTAATTGATATCCGCGTTGCCGCCGCGCCTCGTGATGGGACCTTAGGGCTTGTACACTTTGAGCAAAACATTGGTATTTGAATACTGTGTTGTTACTAATTTAAATTCATATATAATCTATGACTTCTATTCTAGTCTATCCTACTGATAATTAAAACGAGAAAGTTTGAATTGATTTTTGTATGTTTGTTCTTTCACGCAAAAACTTCTGAACGGATTTCATTGAAAGTAAAGTTTCAGTGAAATCCTAGTTAAAAAAAAAGTTAAAGTGAAACTTTACTTTCCATGAAATCCGGAACAGTATTAAAAAAACTTTGAACTTTGTGAATATTGATCTTGAGACATTCAATGTCCTATGTCCTATTGTCAGCAGGAATGTTTTCACGAAATAGGGTAACAAACCAACATTGTGGACTGATTTTATGTAAAAAAGTGTTACGATTAAGCATGGGGACTACTAGACTTCAATGACTATAATTAGGTTAACTTAGAATGTTTATTTTTAAGGAATAAACGCCAAGACTTATATAATTAACTATAAAGGTTCCATATAAGCACGAGCTTATGAGGCCAAAATTTTATTACATTTTACGAAGATGATTATCGAAAACAGTTTACAAGGTGCATGAACACTATCTAAGGGAGCAAAAATTAAAACTGAATGTTGTACGATACATATTGCTATGTTTATTTGTAAGTGTAGTTAATATGTTTATGTCATAGCGAATATTTTTTTCACAGACATGGCCGACTTTGCACAATTTTAGCGCAATAAAGTATTCAACAAATAAACACTAAGCACCGTATTGACAACTAAATTACGCTGATGAAATCGCGGAGATTCTACTAGTGTTAGATATATATATGTATATGGCAAATGATATATATATAGGATCGTGACAAGTGCAGGTCCGTGATATCTGTCTACCCCTCTAGGGAACGGGCGTGACGTATATTTTATGTATGAATATAATTTATTAGAATGTCTTCTTTCGCTACCCTTCCTTTTTTCACCTTTCCTTTGTACCTTATCAAATGAAAAGTTCCACCGTTGGTGAAACTGACCTTATTTTCTGAATTAAAAAACGGAACAAACATCCCGGATTTAAAGTCGTTCTAAATCGCCATTGTGTAAACGCCCTAACCGCAGCACTGTCATATTTCAACGCGGAGTTTCATTAAACAGTCATCAACGGCGTGTTCCGCCGAGATTTGTGAACATTACCCACCACACCCACCTATTCTAATTTCACACCTCTTTTGTATGGAATCTCCTACAACGGAAAGACCAGAATTGAATGAAGCGTTGATAATGAAGCGGCCGCATGAACAAGCTTGACACGGGTTCACGTCTTTTGCTTTAAGCAGTATTCAGTATTCTCCCTATTAATAAATGAAGTAGTAGTAGTATTTTTTTTTTAATATGAAATTCAAATTCTGTTTACTTTCCGTAAGATGTTAGTTACCTTTTTTTAATTAAATCTAAGAACAATGAAACGACACTTGAAAAATGTTAACGTCTACAGTAATTGTAATATCCCCTGTTCAAGCTGTACAAAATCGTTATCATTTTGTCCACAGTTAAAATGTCAAACTCTGCAAAAAAGAAAATATCCATAACCAAACCTGTCCCCAGAATTACCAGGCGTGTACATAGTGTAAATAGTAATATTTACGTATTATTATTCATTAGAACTCTCATATTTGGCCGTTTTTTAGTTACATACATATGTAAATGGCGTTTCAAGGTCATTAATATCCTTTTTAACCGTCGAAAAACGGAGTTTTATTTTTAAGTACAACCACGAATCCATAACTTTTCATAGTTCCTAGTCTGACTTTCGAAAGTATTTTTTATTGGAGGTGGTCCTGTTTAAAAAAGGAAAAAAATACTTTTTGCACGTCTGTTTCTCGGCTGTTAAATATTTATGTTATTCGCTACGTTTCGCTCTCTCTCTCTCTCTCTCTCCCTCTCTGTCTCCCAAAATAAAATGTAATGTATGCAAGAGACTATGTTTCTCTTAAATCCTAAGCGAAATAGGTCAGAGTACCTATAATATGTACTTACTTATTTATGTACTTACCTAGCTAATTGGTAAGCGTTTTCCATCCCCTATTGCAGCTTATCACTAAGAGCACTAGTGATAGCTTAGCCTTCAGGGGAATTTTAGTAAGTGGAAGTCTCACACTACCACGTCGTCGTCCCCATAGCGGCGGGGTGTACTTGAGAATTCCCCCTCGTCAACAAAAATGAAAGTAAGTGTTGGTCAAACTGCTTTAAACTTTATCTGCGATAAACATAAGAACATCACATTATCTAACAAAAGTGAGAAACAATAATAAATTCAGAGTGAAAACAGCCAACAGAAACAGTTCGCTCATTTCATAACAAAAATAAATAAAGAGACCACGTCGTTGATATACAGGTTGATTTTATTACATTAATGGTTAAATTGTGTAATTATGTTAGCGTATTATTTAAGTGGAACATTCATGACCATTGATATTATTGACAGTAATAACATAATATATTATTGACAGCAATAACACTATAGGTACCTCAGATATAGTCCTCAGGGGAAATACGGCAAGTAATTATCCAAAAATATTATTTAGAAAAATAAATATTGATATTTATGCATCTGATTGGGGCGCATATGCGTACATTTTAGTTGAAAAGGCCTTTCCGGTCAACGGAACTGAGCCTACTAACTGGTCTAAGACAGACAGCAAGTCTACAATTGCCTGCACTTATAGATACAGTAATGTCCTAAATAGAACAATGGTATTACATAGACCACATTTCTCCTTAACATCAGGCAGAATGATCAAACACTTGTTCATAATGTAGGTACAAAATGTGCAATCAGCTAAACAGGTCCATAATCATATTAATCATCTTATATCAACTATTACCATATTTAGTGAGTTTCATATCATTTAGAATATCTATGCTGGTGCGTTTGCCATGACTGTTTTACAATAATTTAATATTGTCATAGCCTTTTAACAATTTTTATTATCTACATACATATCATCTATACATATAATTTAATTCATAATTTATCATAATTTAATTTCATAATAACCTATACGTATGTCGGTCTGATGATGCGACCTAAGTTAAATTCAATGTAGCACTCATTTCGCGCAAACTTTCTCACTTTAAACCACAATACATATCAAAATATGACAAAAGTGAAAAACCTACGTTCACGCTCGCAACAATAGCGGTTCGGAATATTTCAACACACTGTAGTCGCCGTATAAAGGTCGCCGTATTCCCGTCTTACAGGCGGCTGTCTCGCGGGCGCCGCCCGCCGCCGGATGTAAATGAGCCCCGGCAGGTGAATTAAACAGGATTCCGCGGTCACACTTCACTACACAGATATTAGAGCCCGTCCAACGTGAATATCCCGCTCGCTGCAGCTCTGCGGAAACAGAGCAGATGACAGGCCGTCACGTTCTCGCCCTCTCTCTCTCTTAAAACTTCACACTGTATGAGAATGGCAAGATTAATTTTCGCTTTGTGTGCTTAATTGTGAGTTGTGCGAGGATTTCTAAGTAAATGTGCCTACGTTGAACATATTGTTGTTGCTTGGTGGGAAATGTTTGCTGTTGTGCCTGTCGCATTTATTTTTTGTCGCACATATCGTACGGATGGCCGTTGACGACGATAATAATAATATCCGGCTATATTTTACAAACGGTTCCTTGACCCCGAAACTAGGATAATGTCGTGTACATTGTGTATTTATTTTGGGTGCCAGAGAAGGATATACTCACTTAATTTATACTTTATAAATATATTATTTACAATGCCAATCACCACTGGGCGAGTTTCACCATTTGCTGATAAAACTACTCATAGCCTATCTAGTGTCTCTATTACACAGTAGATTTTATTATTTTTGTACGCTGATGCATGCTGATACTTCACAATTAGGCTAACTATCAGGTAATTCATCAGCAAATGACTTTAGTATAACAAACTTCATCAAGTAAGTTAAAAAAAAAGTGTTAACCACTTCCGCTTTTCTTATTCGTATACTTGACAACAGTAACTGAAACTGTTGTCAAAACAGTCGATCATCATTACCGCCATAATAGGCCGTAGGTGGTTCAGACCACACTCATTCTTCATCACTGGTATAGAAATCAGAGAGATATTGTAAAATAACGTATAAAAATAGCGTCTGTGGTCCAGTAAAATAGCATCTGTGATCCAGTTGATCGGATATTTGACTTGTAACCGAGAGGTGCAATGTGACTCTTTTTCAGATCCTATGTACGCAACGCAACGCTTGTACGGTGAAGGACAACTTCGTGATGAAACCCGCACAGCACAAGGTGTGTGAATCTTATAACAGCGATGGGCTCACCCCCTGTCACGTTGGGTTAAATACGTTTGGTGAACCGTGGGCATTTGCTTTAGTACGTGCCTCTATCTACCCCGCTTTGAGATTAACAGGCGTGAAGTGTATTAGATATAAAATAGAATTACAGAAGATCAGTATCTGTTCCAAACGTGACTTCTTATTTCTTTTTCTTTTTTTATACAAGTTTACTGTAGGTTGCCAGTGTCACGTAAAAAGTAATAACACTGAATAATAGTAATAACATGACAAGTCAATATTGTGCTTATCTTTTTGCGGGTTTGTAAGGGCAAAATAGTATTTTATTATAGCTTAGAAAAGAAAATGCAATGTTAAAGAATACTTAAAAAATATTTGGTTTGCGAATTGAAGGATAATATTAGGTACGAAAATGGAATTGGCCTTTATTATTTTGATAGTGTTCCACGTATTCCTGCAACATGGTGATATGTCACATTGAGGTATTATTAGGTATTATTATCTCCGATTACTTGAAGCGTGATCACTTTGACAACGCAATCAAAATAGCTGAACACATTTGCAATTGGAACTAAACCAAAACCCGGTTAATATCAGCTCTGATCAAATGTATTTGGATTGCGTTGCTCTCAACAAATGCGATAGGTACCAGAAACCAGGTTACAAAGTCAATATCAGGTAAGTGCATGCTTTATTGTTATAGTGTTAAAAGTTATATTGAGTACTCGATTATCTGACAGTTAGCTTTGTGGGTAAATATCAGCATGATAAATCCAAATGCTCTGTTTCTGCCTGTTGTCAACAGTTTATTTACCAGACAGGTCAATTAGAGTTGTGAAACAGAACAAAAATATTATTTAACCGTGCGTTGCCACTGGTAGAACATACAACAAACATATGTGTATGTATGTATGTATATTTATTCGCTAACTTAAGAACTAACACACTAAACAAGAAAAACAATTGATAAATAGAAATAATACTACAAGATAAAAAAATATAAAATTGTAAAAAAAAGTTTGTAAGTATTTGAAATGGGCTTAGTGATTTGGTCATTTGTTCGTGAAATACGGCATAACCAGTGTACATGGATATGTGTGAAACAAGTTTTCACGTGAATTTTTGGCCGGTGGAAACGTAGGGTAATAGATATCCACAAGATACATTATCAAGAGCTGTTAAACTGCTGTCATTATAGCTCCACTTTAATAAGGATTGCAGGCAGGTTGTATATTTTATCTAAATATCTATATAAATTACATCACCACCATAACCCAAGAAATATGTTACAAAAACCTTTTTTTTAATGCTCGGTGAACAAGCGTTTGACCAGCATCCTGCCTAATTATTTATTTTATTTTATTAAACTACACAAACAGCGATAGCACTATGAAGTACATAAAAAAATACTAGGTTTTACAAAGTGTTAAAGAAGAGGTGTGGTCTACGATGGAGTGTACTTGTTCATTAGGTACCTATTTACCCGTGACTGGAAGATGTCCAGACTCAACTGCACAGGCACCGGCAAGTCATACCATATCCTGGTGGTTCGCACTATAAAAGTAGACGCAAACCGTGTGCTTCGCGTCCATCTGGAATGAATCATCTCCTGTATAGGTTTCCCTGCTCCTGTTTTTCCACTTTAATCTCGGCATCACTATTCTATAGCTCTATACAGCATTAACGCATTATATAACATTAAATAATTTATATTCTTCCGTGAAGATTTTGGATGTAAATCGATTACTCGCTTCCGATTAATCTGACTCGCGATTTTCAAAGATGTAACGACTGATTCGATTTAACATCATTGTGTCGGACCCCGAAAAAGATTTCGAGACCTCTGCAAAAGATCACGGCCAACTTCGCCTACTTTAAGGTAACTTATAGCTCACTTTGCATTCATTAGCCTTCCCTCGCTCCTGAGACCTGAAAGAGGTTTTTATTTTATTCAAACATGATAAATATTCAGTCCGCCATTACGTCTGTCGGTCCCGGCACTTTTTAAATAACAGTGGCAGTGAAACATTACTCGGGCACCGACATTTCTTACAAGGCATAAAACGAAACTCCTTCTTTGGTTAGGGGGTCATTTCGTATATATTTTTTTCGGCGCGAAAGAAAACAAAAACGGGAAACGACTATTAGTTTTTTTTTTATCTCATCCGCGGTGACTGTGTCTCTGCGTCGACCCTCGTCAAACAAACGGACAGACCTCAATTAATTCTGTATTTATGTTGCTTTGCGTTGAAAACTTGGTTTATGTCGACCTTACGGGATTCGCGGAAGTATAATATATAGACCTGCGTTATACTTTATGCTATCGTAAATGTTTCCTCCGCCGTATAGAACTCAACTAAACCGCCACCGCACTGAATGTGCGAAGAAGGCAGTATTTGTGTATATAAAACTAAAGTAAAAGTCGCATTCAGTACATAAATAATATGTGAATACTTCGGTTAACTTACTCTCAAGATTATTTTATTTAGGGATTGAATTCACCATTACCGTGCGATCGGCATATAACGTTCATTTTTAAATGCACTTTACACTTAAAATATGTCTGTGATTGAAACTTAACAGCAAAAATTTGTTTCTTGCTTAGAATTGAGTGTGAAACTTTTGCTTTTGACAGAAATTAACAACAAGATTTTGACTCTACAAAATGTGCGCTTCATCGTATACCTCTAATTTATTATGATTTTTATTAGTTTCAGTACTAAAGTACATATAAATTATTTAAACTTGAGAAGCAGTCCGTACTTTATTCACACTAATGAATTCTCAACACTGTGGCTCATATTCTGAAAGAAAAATCAATGCATAATTATATTGTAATGCTTGAGACGCATTTGTCTCTTTTTGATACCTGCCATTAGAGTAAGACAAAGCATAAAACTTACCTGAGTAGTGCTTGGCTCGCGTTTCCGAATACTCACCTATGTTACCTTCACTTGTGATGTAATGAAACTAAGCGAAAATGTATAATTTGACAGGATCTATTTCCTGCAAGGAAAATTAAGTCTTGGAAACATCACAGACATAAAAGCTCTCAAATTCGCAAGAGATACGTGTGAAAGTGCAAATCAGAGGAAGCTTCTCATTTCCTCTACCTTTTCAAATCTCTATAGCATTAAAGGTTTTCACAAGGTGCCCACTCTTCAGCCTTCCGGACGTCGTATCCGGTTAAGTCTGTCCCTTGTAAAAGTCTATTTTAAAAGGTCGTTTGTTGAAGCAAGTACAATTAGCGGGGAACTTACAAAATGTGGTTTATTTAGTCGATAAAAAATGCAATTTTTGTTTAGTATCCATACCAAGTAAGTAAGTCCAAGTATGGGCTGATGATGATGATGATGATCCATATTATAAATAATCTCGTATATACATAAATAATAATAAATTGTATTGTTGTTGTCTTATTGGTCACGTCAAGTCTCTCAATATCTAGACAGGCGTGACATCGAGTTTATTTTACTATCTCGTTTTCCATGGGAAATTCGGAATAAAGTATGACATTTGTGTTCCTATATGATTATAATATACTTATCATTGTAAAGTTTCGTTAAATTAACTTTACGAGAAAAACACAAACTTTCGCGAATTTAATATTCAGTAGGATTATGTTTCTGACGATAGGAAAATGTTTAAGGTGCAAAGCGGACAAAACTTCCCAGGTCTTATCCTGCGTATAACTTTCCATAAGTACCTAAGGCGCTTATACGTTTTAAAACCATCTAAAGCTCGGCTTAATGGATACTACACTAACCTCATCTTAAAATACTGTCTGAAGCACGGAAACGATAAGAAAAAAAAGAGTGTTTTTTAACCGACTTCAAAAAAAGGAGGAGGTTCTTAATTCGTCGGAGGTTCGATTCTATGTTATCTTCCTACCTGTCCGTCTTAAGCCACTTAAATTGTCCTAATAGATATCCGCATTCATTGTTCCATTACTTAGTTTACAATAAGTAGGACCACAAAAATCTGGGCTAAAAGACCAGCATCTTTTATTCTGCAGCTGCACACTTTCGCGGACACTCAGCTAAAGACAGCGGAAGATTTATTGTTATCACGTCGTCGGGCGAGATAGGGCCACGAAAGGGTTAAATATTAGAATGTCATCGGTTGTAAAAGAAGGACGTTATCGTACAGAATTGCGACATGCTGAAGGGAAGTCCCCAGTCGCACCCGGCGAGCGTCTCTGGAAGGGAACATATATCTACGCGGAGGAAGTGAAAGGGGTATGTCAAGACGGTGACAGACGGAGATCTGTTATCTCCGCCTACCCTTCTGGAAGGCAAACATTGCATACGTGTAAAATATTTGCAATTTGGACCGTGAACAATCTTCGGAATTGAATACGAAATAATTGGTCAGAGACACGGATTTTACATTTATTTTAATTAAGTTCCCAAACAATTGTTGCTTTTTTTTATTATGTGTATGTGTCGGAACAGCCATCCCATTCATTAGGCAGTCAAAATTGGTACCTATTATTTAATAATAGAGACGAGTTATTATAGAACAAATTTAGTTTAGATGTCCTTCGAGATCCAGATGGTGTAGTTTAGTTACCCATGGGTTTCTTTTTCAACGCATTTACGATGTACGAAAACATCGTAATAAAACTAAAATACCTTACGGTTCTACCGTGGGAATTTTCTTAACCCACTTTCGGGTTCAAAGGTGTGATATTGTTTTTTTTTTAACCTAATTAAGAAAAATGTCTGTATTTTTTATGTTTGTTGCTTCAAAACTTTTGACTGGATGAACCGATTAGGGTGTTTTTTTATT
Source organism: Conopomorpha cramerella (assembly GCA_012932125.1). Lineage (NCBI taxonomy): Eukaryota > Metazoa > Arthropoda > Insecta > Lepidoptera > Gracillariidae > Conopomorpha > Conopomorpha cramerella. Next base: position 7,257 of record SJJU01001739.1, on the reverse strand, counting down.
TAAAATCTGGTGCGTCCTATTTGGTCCCATTTAAATTTGGTAGAGTTCCGACAATGGCATCCATGAGAAAACCACAAATCTGTCAAAATTTTATTAGTTGAAGTCGGTTCTTTTTTCTATAAAGTTATTGTTATAGAGACGATAGTTGGAGTACCATGCCGATCACCGAAAATCGATTTGGGCTTGACGAACGAATCAAAATCATTCCGGTCATTGCATTGGTGCTCGGAGCTTGAATATTTTATAGCGTAAATCCAATAAATACTAGCTCGTTAGTACTGAGCAAGCGACAATTAAAAAGCAGGTTGGGACAAAGAACTTAAATTAATTATATCAACATTTTGTCTAGTATACGCTACGTAGTAAAAAACTACAATTCGCAGTATTTAACACATAATACTCATAAAATAAAATTTTGATCATACTGTATTGATCTCAGTGTATTAAAAATACAATTTACGATATTTAAAAAATCTTAAGAACCCAATTAAAAATGCCTTTTCTTAAATTTTTTATCCTCGCCAGAAATATATATTTATTATAATTTTCAATCACATATTTCTAGAGAAAATTAATATAATGTAAAACGGCATCTCAGACGCAAAGCAAGGCTGTAATAAAAATCGTCCTAGCTATTTTTTTTTATTTGGTTTAGTTATGACGAACGCCAATCAGTAGGTCTTTCTATAGGATGAAGTCCTATAGAATCATCATTAAGTCTTTCAGAAAAAAAAACAAACAAACCACATTTTGTTTACAAAATATGAAAAAGTTCATTCGAAATATATTCTATTAAAAATAATATTATTTTAAATTCTTGCATTAAAATAATAATTGTGTAGGAAGCAAAAGCCTTTAGTGAAATAATATTTTTCCGAAATAGATATCATTTATACAACACTGCATATAAATAATATTCTGATTATTTGATGTCTTTGTAGGTGTTTTACGATACTCATCTCATATTAACTTTTATTCTTCTTTGATATTTACAATACATTTTATTTAAACATGAAAAGAGATGGTCTCTTTTCATAGAAATATGCTATATGATAGCCTTTTATAAAAAATCGCTAATATAAACAAACAGCAGCCACGTTGTAATCAGCAAAGATTTTATTTGTAGGTAGGTCCTCAATGAGATAGACACAGACGTATAAGTATTGCTGACATACTGACGCTTTTGGCCTTATAGAAAAATCCTATTTTCATTATGAAAATTATTGATAAAAACTTAACTCAGAGCTAAAAGAAAAAAAGGATATCTTATTTTTTTGTCTTTTTTCATATGCAGCAACCAGAAAACAACAACCAAAAAATTAAATATCGTCAAATAGGTATGTAAAAGTAATACCACGACAAAACAACCTTTTTACGAAAATCAATTAAATAAATTAAAACGTAAAAAGGGAACAAACAATCAATAGCGCTTTATTAAGTACAGATTAAAAGTTTAATTTTGTTTTTATCAATGAATCTCTTATTCCTTTTTTCAAATTGCTGAAAGAAGTAATCCCTATAACAAACCAATTTCGTATTACTCCCGAAACGAGGACGCTTCTCCAAAATCCGTTGCGGAGGAGGAAAAAAAAAGAAGAAAGGGTTTGAAATTCAATAACAAATCCTGAGACACCATCGGAAAAGTGTAAACCCCGGACCTCCGCGGCGTTGTATTAGCCCGAAAGGTTTTTTATTTTATTTTTTTTTATTCGACCTTCTATAAATCTGGCAAAGACTCTAAAAGGTTTTAGATGACACTTAAATACATTACACGAAAATCCGCTGCTGGCTTCCACGTCTATAAACGTTGAATAAATCGTATCAAGGGTCTGTAATGGCTTACGTTGCACGCGAAGTAACTGCGGGAAGCTATTAGCTTTATTTAAGACTCTTATAAAACTGTTTTGGAATGATACCGTAGAGTCCCTAGTGCGTTGTTGGGTGCCCTCAGCCGCTGCCGCTTTGGGACTGAACGCAAGTCGCAATGAAGGAGATTCTGTCAGTTTTTATATCTGATTGCAGTGGGCTTTGGCTGTGAATTTATTGTCCGTGGGCAAGGGTGCGTGTGGATAATACTTGTCATTGAGGTGTTAAACTCGAGCTTGGTGAACTTTTTTATGGTAAAATGGCATAAGGTACTTAGACAACGGCGCCCATGAAAATATTACTACTATAAAGAGGAAAGTATTGAGTGTGAGTTGTATTCTTGGAATTTCTCAAGTAAGAAATTACTGGACGAACATTGGTAAGTATTTGGCCATAATGCTACATTATCTCCATTCTTTACTCACAAACAACAATACAATTGCACAATACTTAAAACAAAAAAATAAATATAAATAAATACACTTCCCGCCTTTTAATCCCAAAGCGGGATAGGCAGAGGCACTTGCTAAAAACAACTATAAAATAAATAACAATTTGAGTACATTTTTACACTATTACCTAACCGCTCTAGTTATGTTCTATGTCACGTAGGCTATATTATATATCCAAGTTCTCACAAGAACGGTATAAAACGTGAGTGACCACCTTGCGGTATAGCTAGCCTTTCATCTATAGATATAAAACTCAAAAGTCCTGACTAATTCATTCATCACATTCGCTCGTACGGTGAAGGACAACATCGTGATGAAACCCGCACACCACAAGGTGTGTGAACCCTATAACGGCGATGGGCTCACCCCCTGTCACGTTGGGTAAATACGCTTGGTGAACCGTGGGTACTTGCTTTAGCAAGTGCCTCTGCCTACCCCTCTTTGGGATTAAAGGCGTGAAGTGTATTTTTTTTAATTCATTCATCACTGACTCATCAACGCCTAGCCCAAACCCCTGACCCTAGAAAGCTGAAATTTTGCCCAGGGTTTCTTTTTATGACGTGGGGATTTTTTTATGTTATGTGAGTAAATCTTTCATTTTGGAGTTCTGGTTCTAAAAGTTGGTGGTAGTATGATTTAATACAAATGTATACTGAAAGTATACGAATGACATCGCGGGGCGCCCACTAATAAAAATATGCATTTCTTATCCCGCATCTATCTCTCGATTTAAATACAACTTACAGATCCAGATAATATACAGTTTAGAGATAAACATTCTAATCCAGAAACTACAACCAATTTTGGACACGTACCTACATACTTAAAAGTGTGCAATCGCAAAATTCTACGAGAAACGCCAGAGTATGAATGTGCTCATTTCCTTCACGCTGCGCCCGTAACGAAGACGTGCGAAGCATTCACTTCTGAGGAACTGAATAATTAATTATGGCGTTATATGAAATTGGATTTTGTTTTGGATGACTTGTTCAGGGGCTTCAAATTCTAAGGCCAGTATTATGAAACAATTAACAAAACTCATGTGTCACTTGATTATAGTTTGTCTCTGAAACAAACATGATTCGAGCAAGGCAATCTGTGCTTATTGAACGTCTCAGTAAACGGGTTTAAAAAAATCGTTGTACATAGTTGTACGTCCTTACGACTTATTCCTCAACATCTATTTTTGTATACATGCGCTTTAAGTGATCATTCTGTTAGTAAATAAAAAAGTGTAAATTATTTTGTAATCCCGTTTTTTGATTAAAATTTTAAGTATAAAGGATACAATATTAATTAAGTAAGGAAAGTTACTAAGAATTCATCAAGGGGAAATTTAGACACATTTTAGAGTCATTGCCTAATTGCCTCTTGTCAATAATGGCAATACGTAATAAAATAACAAAATTTCCTCCAAAGGAATATGAAAGAGCTGAAAGCAATTAGATTTACTTATTTAATCCCGCGAATAGATTTTATTATTCTGGCACGTGAGTTTGCATTAATTACTACCTTATACCTCCTATCATGGATCGATGAGAAATATTGAATATAGTGAATTTCATTGCTCTTAGCCGTTAATTAAATCTGTATATCCGAACTGATAATGTAGATGAAGCGAAATTGGTACGTCAGGATCGTAACAAATGGAGATCTGTAGTCTCTGCCTACCTCTCTGGGAGACAGGCGTGAAGTGTATGTATGTATGTATATCCGGAATAATGGCACTCTCTTTCACGGCATCTTAACGTATGTGAGGACCTACAACTGCATACAGAAAACCAGAGGTCAACCAGTGTGTCTGTGAACAACATTTTAGGAGAGATCGGCAGCATACAGCTGGTATATACGTACAAGCATTTGGCCACCATCCTTCCTGGTATCAAGCAATGATGTAGCGACGTAGTCAATTTATGCGCATGTTAAATCATCTGTGGACATTTAGAATCACGGCATGTCGGTATGAACAGGTAGTCCTCGATGGCCATTTACTTCACGGCTGGCTTCTAAAGATCCCGTAATAAAATGAAATAATCTTTATTGGAATCTTGTTCCGGATAGAGCGGAGTAAAAACTAGGTACTATCCTCGCACTAAACACTAAAGCCATAATCTCTTCCTCCCGAATAATTTACGAGTCGACATTATATATAAAACATATTCCCTATCTCACTGTTCTGTTGAGATAAAGTGTTCTTAATAACCTAAAATGGCTTACGCCCGGCAATTTCTTCACGCCATTTTCGCTCGCAATTTTTTCCCACCCAATAAGCTGATTGGTCGATAAATCCATGCCGATTAATCGTTGGGCATTCGTCTCCCGCATGCGATCACGCCTCGGCAGGTGAGCTGATGACTTGGAGCATTTATAGTGGCCCTTATAATACAATTATGCCACCAATTTCACTCAGTTAAAGGTGAAATACGTGGCGGTGAATGCGGTGTGCAATCAATAAGGTGGTGAAAGATTTAGAATGCTGAAATACCAAAAGATATGGATGGAAATGCCGGCTGCGCTGTATCCGGGTTTTAATTAAAGCCCGTAATAGAGCTGGGAACGGCGAAGCGAAACTTATTAATTATTGAATGAGATTTCATAATATAATAAGAAGGTAAAAAGAGTACCGTACACGGAGTCAAGGAATGTTGGTTTAAGGGTGTTTAATAAAATAATATCTGCAGGTAAGATGTCTTTGAACAAGAAAAGGGGAGGTTATTGTAACAATTTCGTTACGCCTTTCATGTTTTGTACACGTACCTATAATAATTTGAATTTCGTTTTATAACATGCCACCCCATAGAGTGTGACTCCGCTATGATGATAAATATTGATAATGAGGAAATATACACAATATACTCAGTAGTTTACTGTACTACTACTATCTTACAACCTTCTGTATTACGCATCCACGTACAATATTTATATGTTTTGTCAAAAAAAACATACACCTTGATATGTTAATTTCCTTCAGTATTCTTTCAAATATATGATCATTTATCGTCTAAAGAATAGACATTTGAACAATTTTCGCAAGCAAATTCTCAGTACACGCCACCAATCGAAATCAAATCGAATCCTAAATGTTTCGAATGCCGGTACTTGTACTCACCACATCGAAGCTCGTGAATAATAGCCTGTAATTGTGTTTGTCGCTTAGGCCGTCAAACGCACGCGTTGAAACACACGCCTTCAATCAATCATCAGTAATACTGAGTGTCAGAAGTCGCTTACATCAGCAAGTCGAACGTCGTGCCGTCGCGGGGCACAAACGCTCGCCCCGGGGGAACTCGGTGATTTTTCACAAAGTTGCCTCGTTTGACCTCAAACAGCTCATTGCTTGCTCAAGTTCACACGCTGTTACTAACACTTATAACGGGTAATAGGCTGTTGGATACTGAAAAAGTATTTTTTATTAAAAGGCTTTTCGGTTGAGTTCTCGTATGATATTTATTTTGGTTCTTTTGCTTTTGGTTTTAACACTCAAGTATAATAATACAATATGAGTATATTGCTTAACTTTACCCACGTATCTAACTTTGAACAACACTCGTGAGTCAAATTCCGGGTCATACATAGTTTTGTGTACACAACACATCTGAATATATCGCAAACGAGGACGCCCGAGTAAAAGAAGTTTTTAATTAAAGTCATAAAGTATTGTTGTCTCTTTTTAACACAATATACATTATGAACCGTGTTCCTCTGCTGCTATATACATCTTTTATACATTTAAAACCACCTCAAGAAACACTATCTACTAAAGAAAACCGCATCAAAGACCGTTTGCGTAGTTCTAATGATCTAAGCATAGAGGAGGTAATACAGCTGGAGACTACGGGACGACTACGCACAAAAATGTATGTGGTCAATTTAGCCCGCGGGTTTCAATGTGTAGACCCCATTGAATCCGTTTGCCGGGACAACCAGTTACATAATACGAGTATTAGGTATGATAATGATAATTTCTAAAATAATTTCTTAGTATTTTATGAATTGTTTTTAAGTTATAGATGCCAGTATTTGGTATACAAATAACCCGTTTGTTAAATATCTGGTAGCTTACTAGTACTTACTACCAGTTTTATAAGACGGATAAATAAATATTCTTATTAAATTAGGCATGTCAACCTAGAAGTTTAATTTATTTATCTCGTGGCTTCAATTTTCATAGAGCGTTATTACCTCCACGTCCAGCACCTCTTTAGAGCACCCTTTGGTAGGGTCCCGTTTAAAAAAAAACGGCGATGGACTCACCACCTATCACTTTCTAACTATAGTTGAATCCGCTTAGATGATCGTGGGCATTTGCTAAGCAAGTGCCTCTGCCTACCCCGCTTTGGAATTAAAGTCGTAAGCGGATTATTTCTTCAAATATCTTTTCCAGCCGAATAGTAGTTATGGAAATGAGTGTATGTATTCTTCCTTAATTTCACATGTGTAAATTATCTTACGAAGAACTGAACAAACAGGTAAGTCACTCATAATTCATAAAGCTAAATACTTGCGTTTAATTATTATTAAAACCCGAAATTACCAACTCGTGTTTTGAAGTACCCGCGTCGGTACCTACTTAAATACGCAAGTAAGGATGCTAAGGTAACCTTTTTAATGGCAGCCAGTTGTAATAACAACCTACAAAGGCGGCTTATGAAAATATTTTACAAGTTCGTACAGAAAAGTCGCTTATTTCGAGATGGCGACGGAAAACTTTTAATGATGTTTTTGTAAGTTTCCAACACTATCTGCCACAGTTGCTCGCTTGCCTAGATTGGATTACATTTCACCTACATTACTTTATGTTTGCGCTAAAATGCATTTTATTTCTATTTACACAGTGCCCTAAAGAGCACATGAAAGCAATCTGTCAATAACAACCTATAATCTTGCAATACTTACTACGAATACTAATATAATTATAATTAGTAGTACAGGTGTATTA
>SJJU01001737.1:0-40371 GCA_012932125.1 Conopomorpha cramerella | reverse complement strand
TCATTACTTGTTGTAGGTAAGTTAATTCACATACCTACCACATAAAGACCGGCTGTCATGAGTTTTGATTACTTACTGATTCTAACATCTATAGTAAGGTACAGATACTAATTAGGTATTTATGTTAAACGTTCATAATATAATCTAATTAATTAAAACTTGCAAGTTTTTTATTTATTTCTTTGTATTCATGTAATTACCTATCTGCATACCAAATTTTAACTCTCTAGGTCATCTGGAACTGGGTTAGAGTTTTGGTCTATAGGTTAGTCAGTCAGTCAGTCAATCATAAAAATGAGGATTTCTGAACATTAATATCTAAATAACCGTTTGAGATAAGCCTACGAAATTTGGAACACATGTATCTTGCTCCTGAATATATGAGCCAAATTTGATACGTTTATGTGAAATAGTGCGGCTCGCCCCAGTTGGACTTGGAAGAAGATGATGGTATCTTTTCATGTTTCAATAAAATATTAGGTACCTAAACATGAAATAAGATTAAAAGTGAATAAGTAATGATGATTGTAAAATACCTACAAGGACAAGTAAACATTAGGATGTTCTACGCAGTGTTATACAAGTCAGCTACACTACTATGGAAAAAATCTCGGCATATATTTTAAACAATATCATCCCGGGCATTTCTTGCATCAAAAGGTCACATGCCCCCTACACAACACTATAATTTTAATGCGAGAAACAAAAATATTTCCAATGAAGTTTTTCATATTTTGTAAACAAAACCGATGTTTTTTCTGAAAGACTTACTGATTGAAATGCTATTGAATGTCTTACTGATTCACGTCCGACATACCTAGACCAAATTATAAAAACAAAGGCCTTTTTTCTTGCAGTCGTATTTTATGTTTGAGATGCTGTTTTACAGTTTATTAATTTTCTCAACAAATATGTGACAGAAAATGATTATAAATATGTATTTGTGATGAGGATGCAAAAGTATAGATACCGTATTTTTTAATTGGGGTCTTAGGATTTTTTAAATATTGTCAATTACGTATGTAGGTCAAATCATATGTCACCAAAATTCCCGCATCGGTCGCGACGCGTCTACCGCCGCCGTATGTCCAGACACCTCAGGACAGGTACCCCACTCAAGCTTTGTAAACACTATTCATATTGTAGGAAGACGCGCTATGTAGGTTTCTTTACACCGTTAGGACCCTTCAAAAATATTCTTATGATTCCTAATCGACCTCATTTTTAGTGATGTCCAATAATACTACATTGAGTCAATATGATTGGTTTTACTTTCATATCACCTGGTGAATCTGTGGCCAAGTGCATCGGACATGCGCACTTGCAATCGTATATCCTTACCATCCAGGTCCTGCATTCGTCGACTACAGTCTCAGCGAGATAGACTACCCCACTGTAGGCAGATCAGTTCGTTCGTAAGAACATCGTAAATTCCATTTTTGAGCTCTCTCGTCGTTACGATGAGTGAAGTGGTTAACGAGATGATCTACGTCGAGGAAGCCGAGAATACTGAGGTCTGTAATACATTTTTTTTTCAAACCAGCCAGAAGTTAACATTATTTTAATTAATAAAAAAACAGAAATATGTAAATAAGAGAAATAAATTACTTTATGATTTTTACAAAATAATCTTGGATATACATTATATGGTGAGGAAATGGTAAAGGAAACCATCTCTCACTTATTTTATAACTTGTGCTCCTGTTTTTTGATTCCGCCATAATTAATTGAGGGTGTGCCTCTGTGTAATGTTTGTCAGCGTGCAAAGTTACAGTAGTGGTGCTGCTTAATGCAAGTTTCCACCATTTCCGGAGGCAGAGTGGCGCAGCTGGCGGCGGCGCTGGGCACCGCACTCAACTTTCAGCACCACCGTACTAAGAATCGCTCTTTTCAAATCATATGCGCCCTGATTCCAACCCTTTATTACCGATTATGTTAACGTAAGGATTTCTGTAATGTACAAAGAATATTTACTGAAATATAGACGGGCGCGAGTTATTTTAAGAGTAGTTACATTTAGCTGTCGCCCAATAATTTAATTCACAGAATTCCTTTTTGTATCTTTGATAAAAACGGGCAGCTAAATTATTACATTCTATCCCAGCGTGGGACAAAATAAAAAAGTAGTAGAAATAGTTTGCTGAAAAATCAAACACTACTTGCTCGCAAACGAAGGAAGAATGAATGGGGTGGGGCTAGGGGTGTCTGTAAAAACTATATAAGACCACGTACCTATAAGATTTCAGTGATAAGAGCCATATTACTTACCAACACGTCAAACGTATCTTAATAAAACAATAAATTAAACATAAAAATTATATAACCGATAGATTTGGTTGTCCATGCGTTATAAAGTAGCTAAACAACTTACGATTTAAATAATATGATTGTGATTTTCTGGTTGTTAACAAAATTGCATAGACACAGAACATATTGTATGGCCCGGGCGTAACAATAGCCTAGCGTTTATGTAAAAGGATTGTTTTATTAATTAAAATGTGTAATGCACTGAAACTTCCGTTTTTGTTTAACAAACATGTTATATTATGGTTAGATAAAAGTTTCGCTATTGAGTTAATTAGTTGGAATCTATAACAGAATAGGTACGTATTATTTAGTAAGCAAAGTAAGTAAATGTGATCTTTTCTTACTATTCCTATGTCGTCCGATTTTTCTACGGTAGTAAGTAGCGGTGTTTAATGTTGGTGTTAAATTGATGGAATGCCAGAGTTCGCACTAGGAACATATGAATACTGAAACAGTAAAAGATAAATTGTTGTTATAACTTTTGGTGTTCGTGTGGATGTGTGCTCTAAACATATTTTTATTAATACATTTTGATGTTCCATATTCAATATGACACACATGTTTCATTAAAATATTGAAAGTCATATACCGAAATAAGCACAGATTATAATGTGATATTGGGATCAAAATGTTGATGTACTTACTACCCTTTACTATAACATCGATTGTTGTTCTGCAGATGTGCAGTCTGGGTGGATGGACGCGTGGATGCCGGCCCACAGCAAGGCCGTGTTATTTTTTACTTTCTTGTTGTTGCTGCGGGTGTTCATGGTAAGTTAACCACTTTTCATATTTACCTAAATAAGTCATATGTATGTAAATTATCTATATATAAAACTGAAAGTCCTAACTGATTCATTCATCACGACTCATCAACGTCGAGCCAAAACCCTTGACGGTAGAATGCTGAAATGTTGCACAGCGGTTCCTTTGATGTTGTTCACGTGAGATAAGAAAGGAATTCTCAAATTCATTGCCTAAGGGAGTTAAAAGGGAGGTAGAACTTAATATGAGAAAAAACAACAAAAAAATTGGAGTTGTTTTTATAGCTTGGTGGTAGTATTTTTTAATATAAATTAATACTGAACTGCGCGAATGAAATCTCAGGATGTACCTATCCACTTGTGTATTAATAATCGGCTAAAACATAGTGAAATTATAATCATAGAAAATTTATTGTATTGAGTTGATTTGTTATCAATTTATTTTAGTAGATAAAATATGTAAGTAGGCTCTCAAAATGTTCAACAAAACTACTTACGCTTAAGCTATAACGCAGAGCTGCCAAGCTCACGTATTTGCAAATTGTTGTAACAATATCTAGGTTGGTATTTATTACCTTGTTTCTTCGCAATGCTTTCGTTGGAGGACCCTGGGTCCGCTAACTGATGTTTTTTTGGCTTGTGTGCTATGAGCTATTACCAGTACGTACGGCCCCGATTCCACTGCGTCTCAACGAGGGCCTCTCTTAGCTTAATGGCTACAGTCCAGGCAGGAAATGTGGGATTTTAAAAGGCGATCTCCCATCCTACGGTTTTACCAGGGTTGCATAACTTCGGTTATCGGTAGCGATCATCAAAACAAAAACTTCGTAATGTATATTTTATATATTGATGGTAAAAATACATTGTAATGTGCGCAGGTTCTATAGTAACGCCTTTTGCTTGCGATATCCTGTGAGACTTTGTGTATCTTCCCAATTACCTACCTACTACTTAAATACCTACAACCTACTACTTTCAAAAGTAAAAAATATAAGAACATTTTAGAATTGGATATTCTGAGGTAATGTAAGGAACAAACAATTTATACGCACCGTTTAAAGATGATAAACCGGATGGTGGCATGCAAACTCTTTAACGATGTTAGAGCTAGACTCTCGAACCACTCAAAACTAGTCACTGCACCGGCCCGCTAATTATTACCGGAATTCAATAGAGTGCATGGTAAGTTAGTACCTAGACAGTTTTATTGAAATTCCAGTTAGCTAGTTTGTAAAAAAAATACCGGTTCATGTTATATTAGGGATCTTATCTTAGGGATTATTCGGCAGATGGTTTGAATACAATCAATAATAAAAACCTTTCAGTGGATTGTTCAGAAAGAAATAGGCTTTTTATGCCACATGACGTCCACTGCTGGACAAGGGCCTCCCCCATTTATTCTACATACTCTCTACTGATACGATTACATGCTCATACTTCATGATCATCAGCCACTTAATCGCTGACTAAATATAAGCAAAAATGGGGAAATTGTACGCACGCACGTTGTATTACTTGATTACTTGAAGCTTCTCATTTGAATAGGTAATTCAATTATGATCTTTAGTATTTTTTAAATAGTTTGGGTCAATATTTCTTAAGTTCTGTAGAATACTTGATAATCGAATTTGAAATCACAATAATAAATAGGTACCTATTGGTATAGACACATATGTTAGAATAAGTATGATAATAAACCTTGTATTTGCCTAACGTATTGTGTTCTCTTTGTTTCAGGACCAAATGGTAAGTTCAACTTTTGCTGGGATCCTCTGACAGTATGTATAAATAATATTAAATAACCTGTACGAAAGAAACTCGGTTCACTCCGCTCACTCTTTATATTTTAATTATCCCAAAATATGTTTACCTCATAAATGTTCACGGTTCTGATTCCAAGAAGGGGTTGTTATGGTTACTACAGTTGGTGGAGACACTCTCTATTATTGCACGGGCTTGAGCTTGGCGGCCGTTCGAGATATCTTTTTTTTTTAATCACTATGAACAAGCGTTTGATCACCATCCTGCCTGATGTTAAGCAGCGACGTGGTCTACGATGGAGCACACTTGTTCAGAACGTACCAATTCACCCGCGACTTGAAGACCTACTACTATGTACTTTGAACAGTGCAAACTTTTATGGAAGTTAAGCATTTTTTTTAAACCGTTTAAAAACACTCATTGTTATTAGGTACATTAAATGTTTGCACATCATGGCGTGAAATTGTCGTGGCAAAGGAAAACGATTAAATAATACGAAGAAACCCCTTCCGACCTGTGGACTCATCAACATCTGAGCTAAGCTGAATGCTTATTTTTGGTTAATATCGCACACTATAACCGGTATTTATAAGCATTTAATGTAATGGTTGCTTCCGGTTTTGTTGGAATGTCTGTAACAATTTAGCTACAATATTCAATGTCTTATTAATTAAATGTCAGAACCAGGCACATCATCCTTTTTGGATATTTTTTATTCTTTTTATCAAAAAATGTTATATTGGTCTCGTTATTTATTATGTTCACGCGAGTACAGTATAATAAACAATATGTTCGTAACATACTATATTTCCAATAGGATTTATTCCCAGAAACATAGTTTTTATTTTTCGTGTAATTTTTTCGCATGTAGTTGTTCAGCGCTGAGTCTAATATTGAAGTATTTGTCTTGAAACTTTTACATTGTGCTTTGCTTAATAACTTACCTGAATTCCGGGTTTTCTGCGAATATGCTGTTGGCGATTTTTTTTATTGTTAATATCTGCCATGCGGACTTTTCATAAAGACTGTATAACATTTCGCAACAATACGGCATTACTGTAAATCAGAAACACCTTTACCTTTCATTTCTTACAATTTACCTATAATTATAAAATAATTCTTGGTGATTGTTTGTTAATTTTATATTATTCGATTTTTATGTACCGATAGTTTTTTGTTTTAGTTAATTGTTGCTTACAGTCTTATTCGTTCATCGTTTCTACTATGCTTCAACTTGACTCGGCGACTGTTGGCAACCATTGTTTTCAATTATTATAAAATAATCTAAGCTTTGCGACATTCATAAATCATTTGCTTATACCTCTATAAGGTGTCAGTTTAGGCGCTTGCGATATTTAGCTTGTACATAATTTGATAATTTGTGTAACATGTAACATAATTTGTTTTGATAAGAATAAATATAATTTTCATTAGGTTCCAGTATTAGGAAAGTAAATTTTCATTTATTTATTTGCTTTTTAATATCAGTTTTCCAAATTTTAATCATGTTCAATCAAGCAAAAAGTACAATCTCCAGAACTATGCCGCCACCCGCCCTCTTAACAAAAACGCTACGAGAAATAAAATGCCTATCACGATTTTCTAGCGAACCTGAGGCGTATATGTATCTAAATTTAATTAGGTATATATTAAGTAGCGAAAAAATTTATTCATTTATACTGGGAGATAGGTAGGTAGAATACTACTTTTATTAAATATTGGTATCATGTTAGGCGGTTTCTTTAAATTTCAGTTTTATTACAAACATATTATATAAAAAAGGGTACCGAAGAAGCGACCACGTGCGATGTTACCGTCGCATTTTGATTATGCGATGCAAATTACCTATGAAACTTTGTCTGTACACTTAAACTGCATTATATTGTAATGGGGAATTTTCATACTCCAAAAATGTCCTATCTATTATAGATGTCGCTCGCTGGTAGCCCGGGTGACTTCTGTCAGTTTTACTACGTCAAATTATTTAGGCCACAGAGAAGAAGTATCTGTAACGTGTAAACCTCACTCAGATCAAAAACTATTGGATAAAAAAAAACAAACAAAAAAATGATGATGTTTTTATATGACAGATGGCGCTTACAAAGGAACAAAAGATTGAATTGCTACAATTCAGATTCAACAATTTCAAAATGAAATTATGTACTTTCAAAATTTATATTAAATTACGCAATATTTTTAAAGGTGTAATTGTAAAAGTAACTAATATTCAGGAGACTTTACGTACGATTACTAAACCACAAACTGAAAATCTTGTAGTATTATGGCTGTCATATAATAATAGTTATGTAGATGAAATACATGCCTCACAAAGTAACAATTGAATGAACAACTAAATATAATCATCATCATCAGCCTATATTCGTTCACTGCTGGACATATGCCTCTCCAATTGCACGCCGCTGTCATTTATTTTCGGCTTCTCGTGTCCAGTTTCTGCATAAAACATCAATCCACCATGTTTGAGGGCGTCCTGCAAAACCTTTTTCCGAGACACGGTCTCTACTCGAGAACTCGTTTGTAACAACGGCCATCGGTTCATGACCCACTGTCACTTCAGCTTGCTAATGCGATCAGCTATGTCGATGACTTTGGTTATATGTCGTACTAGCTTTCCGCCCGCGGCTTCGCCTGCGAGGACTTCGTTTATATTGCGGTATAAATGAAATATTTTTGTTTGCCCTCGGGAATATAATTTTTTTCCGAGACACAAAGACCTATTATTTAAACTTATTATTTAAACCGGACTTATAACTAATTAATACGTCTGCAAAATTTCAAAGTAGTTACGGCGTGAGAGCGGAACAAACAAACAAACTCACTTACCCATTTATAATATTAGTAAGATTACCACGTTTCTGATCTTTAGAGAAACGCCGCGCCGAGCATAGGTAGCCATAGAACGCTGTGCAACTTTGAGCTTTTGAGCCAGTCGCGTCGTCAGTGGCCACGTCTTACCTCCGTCTCCACAGGAACGACGCCCTGATTTAAGTCTGTATTTAGGCACTGTGGGGTCGATGAATCTAAGACTCGACGTAGCTTCCCTAACGCTGCCCAACCCAGCTGAATTCATAACTTCTTATGTTTACCTTGTTCTCGAAATTGTTTCTACCCAACTACAAATAAGTAGGTATAACATAACATCGTTACATGTCTTGTTGGAAATATAGCATAGGATATTCCATTGGTTCTATCTAACATTCGTTGTATATTCTGTATTCAGGGACAAACTCAACTTTCTGTACATACTACATCTAGGTAGGTACATTCTGTTTTAATTCATTTTTTGTCCAAAGCGATTGTTCCATTCAGTAAGTCTCACTTCTCTAATCGATTTAATTTAAAATACGAGTACCTTTTTACAAATTAATGACATTAACAATCGAATATTAATAGGTATTTGGCGAATAGGCTATATTATGCAATAAATACATGGAAAATACATTAATAGAGAATATTCGAAATCTACAAATGCACCTAAATAAAATCATCATGAAATACAAATTTTGGTAACGATTCTGCTTCACATTATCAATATACATACCTAGTATATAACAAAGTTGTCTTCCGCTGTCTGTCGCTATGTATGCTTAGATTTTTAAAACTGCGCAACGGATTTTGATGCCGTTTACATTAATTGAGGAAGGTTTATTACTTCATACATGTTATACTTAGTAGAAAAATATTCTGTATCAGCATTGCACTCGTGCGAAGCCGGGACGGGCCGCTAGTTGTGTATATTCATTAGATGTGAGAATTGGTTGTAAACATTATTTCATTGTCCTAACTCCGTGCAAATAGGATAAGCCATTTCCGA
This sequence comes from Conopomorpha cramerella, assembly GCA_012932125.1. Taxonomy (NCBI): domain Eukaryota; kingdom Metazoa; phylum Arthropoda; class Insecta; order Lepidoptera; family Gracillariidae; genus Conopomorpha; species Conopomorpha cramerella. The sequence continues at coordinate 31,704 of SJJU01001737.1, read as the reverse complement.
GGAGTTTGTTTTAAAAAACTACGACGCGATCCGCATATAGATACGGTCAGCTACACACAAGTAAAAAAAACAAAACGGTGTTATTTTTCTTTATTCAATGTTGTTCCGATTACCTACCCAAAACTCTTGCCGTCTCATAGTAGTAATCAATAACTGTCGTTACTACATAATATATCCTTCCTATTTGGTTCCAGTTGTTCAAGTTATTGACGTTTGGTTTATTTAGTGCTTTAATAGCGTCACCGCCACGATTACGGCGAGTGACTATCGATCGAATATTTAAATTAAATATTCATACATTTATTTTAGGAGTTTAATTCGGGTGGTGGTTGTATGACTAATGATTACTAAGTACATAGCAAAAGTTGACCCGGCAATTTGTATAAGTACACTTTTCAGTGCCTAGGTAAAATTACCAAGTAATATTGGTTGGTCGGCTACGTGGTAGCCTAGTGTGTAATCGGTCGGACACCATGACGAGAAAATATTGTAATATACATAATGCATCTTTCCTAGGAAATTTCCATTTGCTAAGTCAATTGAACATGACGCGTGTAAGTTGAGAAACAAATAGAATGCATCAGTAGCATATTGTACCTAAACTTTTAGTTTGTTTGGATTAATACTGAATTATGGTTTGTGGAACTCAACATCGATACAAATAAAAACGATTTTAGATTTTGGTATAAATTATTCCCGTTTTAGATGAAGTTGTAGAAAATCGATTATGTAAACAACTTCAAACTTGGATAATTATTTCGATCGAATGCGTTTATCATTGCTCCATACTGGAGATTATAGCGATAAGAACTACGCCCATACTTTTTGAGTGGAATCTTCCATAGATGAGATAATCTTTGCTGGATGCAAATAGACCGATGGTAGGCCGCCAGAGCAGGCCAACTTTGCATACGGCAATTCCAAACAAAGTTGACAGGCCGTTCATTCACGACTTCAATGAGCGGTGTCATATTTAAGTTATTATTATTGACGAAGCTTGCTGCGGACATAAATCTGTAGGTAGGTATTCAATATTTCGAAATAGTCATATCATCATCATCATCATCATGTCAGCCCATAGTCATATACATGATATTATTTAGATGAAAAAAAAGCCCTTACATCAAAGAAGCGGCAACACTTTTAAGTAAATTTCTTAGTTCACCGAAAGTCACATTCTCTTGTGACTGAAGATTTTATCGTATTTTCGATCCACCTAGCTTAGATCTAGATTAGTCAGTCGTGTTCCTCAAAGATTGATCAATTATTTTAGATATTAAATCAAGTAATGTCAAGTCATGTTAATGAGCTCCAATTGTGGTACTTAGACTGTAAAAGGGGAGTAGCTTGAGAGTTAGGCTTTTCATGGACAAATAGTAAGGATTACTTTGCGGTGGCCTGCCCATGGCCCATTTGTCCTATTATGCCGTGCATTGGAAGACATGTATCTGGTATAAATGTATAGTCGGGACTGCATTGTAGTGAAATACTGAACTGAAATACTTATCGTTCCTTGTATACTATACATCTTGTCGGTTTGCATTGTATGGTTACATATATTTTCCCCTTTTTGAAGATAAACTCAAAATCCGTGCAGGGGACACTCGAAGAATGATTCTTAAGTTTTTATTTGTTGACGTGATACAGTCAACATTTTTCGTACTAAATCTTCAATAAATAAAACTCACTGGACAGTGTTAGATTTCAGTTTGGTAAAAATAATTTAATTCCAGACTGACAATTTTGCTATGAGCAAATAGGTACCTATGAAGTACTGCACTGAGCACGGTCCAATGCATCTTTCTTTTTATAACCTAATCGCGTCCTATTTCTAAATAGTACCTACTTACCTACGATTCCTTTTTTTAGTGAGATTTCAGAGCTAACCTGGGACATAAAATTAATGATACCTATTTCAATAAACAAAGCGACGTAAGGCATTTTCCGGGTTATATGAAAGATATATTATGTATTTACCAGCCACCTATCATCTATAGTAAAAACTCGTCATAATATACAAAACTTCAATATATTATAATTTCTGAAAGTACTAATATTGAACACAAGACAATAATACTGTATGACTTTCTTTTCTGTATTTATTTGTCTATAAACAGTTCTCTTAACCCAACTATCTCTCCTCTATTGCGAATTATTTAAATGTTTTTCCAAAATAATGTGTGACCCGATTTTTGGCCCCGGAGTAGGGAGTTTCACTTTTACCGTGGTTTCGTAAAACCACATAACTTTTAATTAGTAGCGAATCGTTCTCATCATTTTAGATTTGTCCGAGACTATGTTTGAATTCCAACCGTTTCCTAACGAGCTTTTTCGTGAAATTCTACCCCATTTTCATGGGAGAAAGTTGTTTGATCGTGAAACTCTTTGTGTCACGAAATCAACACCAACGGAAATTAAACTTCTATTTTTTATTTAGTCATTGATTCCAATTTCCAGCTCTACAAACTACCAATGTGACCATTATTTCATATTTTTATAAAGAAGTATATTTTTGTTACGGCGTAGAGAAAATCACATTTCTGTTTAATTTGACCCGCCGAAAACAGATCACAGTGGCGTGCAATTGGAGAGGCCTATATCTAGCAGTGGACAAGTATGTGCTGATGATGATGATGATGGCCTACATGTTTTCATCAAATAATGATTTCCGCATTATTACACTCAAAAGGTTTTCACAATTTCTAAAGTGGGAATGTACTTACATAGGCTTTTTGTTATGATTGAACAAACAGAAAACAATAACTTCGAGTACCTACTGTGCAATCAACTGTAATACGGTGTCCAGTTTTGCAATAATTGTGTTCGTGCTATAAAGACGGCAACGAAAGTCGGAGAAAGAATACAAAAACAAAGAACAGCAAAGTAGTCGGTATGAAAAAAAAAATAATTGTACGAGTACCGCCTGCCACACCATTACGGGTTCGGCAGACGTCGTCATTGAAAACACTTTACCAGGAGCAAACATAAATGCAATATAAAAGTTTATATTCACACTTTCACGTTCTAGATCAAATCAAAAGATGTTTAAATAATTAGTTACCTATCGATTATATGTATACTGCAGGTATAAATTATATACCGTGACATACTAATTAAACTTTCTTTGAAATTACACGAATGCAATAGTCCAGCTGAAATCCACCTCTTCTCAGTTTGTGTAAGAGATTCTCCCGGATAGTGAGTTACTCAGAGTTTGGGGAAGTTTGCGCTGTGTATCTCAGTAGTACTCCGTCGTTGTAAGCGTCGCCTTACATAATCCGGTCCGAGAGCGTTCAGGGGCTGGGAATATTTGTGATGTTTGAGCTTCTATGAACCCCGTCATATACTTACTCGTAGACTAGCGGGAGCGACTTTCGCTTCCCCGGAGGTTCAGCCCCGGTTGTGCCGCCTCTGTGGAACGTGACGTGAGAGGCGTCATGATAAGCTGCATGTGATAGGTATAAAGCATTTTCCGTGCTATCACAGCTTTGACTTCTTCGGAAAATTTCCGATTGTTCCTCAAACCTCCACGAGCGTCTCTGAACGATACCTGCGACCCCTAAAAATTGGAATCACCACCGTGAATCTAGATAATGTAATTAAATGTTACAATAATAAAAAACGCTCTTACGTACGTAAGTACATTTTCGCTCTTATGTGCATCTTTAAATGCATGCTTTCATAAAAAATAAGTTAAGAGGCATTTTTTTTATTCTTTTAATTACGTTTTGGGAATAAAAGTGTATTTTTTTCGTTGAATCAGTATTTTTTTTATTGCTAATTAGACCTTAAGAATTAATTACTTAAGACCTTATTTAATAACATGTATTTTCGCCAGTTGTGCTCATACGTATTTTTTAATTGAACCTGAAAATTACATAAAAAATATAATCGTAATAATAAAAAGCAGCAAATATTGAAATGCAGTAGAAATTGAATTGGAAGCTTGTTCATCAATACCAAATTGTATTTTGTAAATTGATACCTAGTCCTTATACGGATTGTAGGCGTACTTAAGCTGATAATCCACAGTTGCACATTTTATTGATAACGAGCTTTTTAACAATAATGCATTTATTTAATCTGAATCAATCAGCGAATGAGCAGTAAAATAATATTGCTGCAGTTGCAAAAACTTATTTTACTTAATTGGCTCTGAAATGGCTCAGCATTAAATTAATATCTCATCAAAAGGTTTTAATCGGAAAGTAGTGAATCATAATGAATTCCGAATAAATTATTATTTATTTTTGTAAAACCGTACAATATTAACGATACGTCGAACACCAATAGATCAGGAAGTTTCTACCAAAACTCTACAAATTAAGTATTAACTGATGTTATAATGAATTGTATATTATACAATTTATTTTGTTTTTGTGTATAAATAATATTAATATAAAACCGATGTGTTTATACTAGTCAATACTTTAATAAAACTGTTTAGAGGACATTGGAAGAAATGGTGTTTTAGTACTTTTAATTAGAAGCCTTGATGAACTAGTGAGTTGATAACACACGGAAATCCTTGAGTGGATCATGCACATTACATAACGAGATCCAATCCGTATTTTAGGTAGGTAATGCCTATAATCCAATAACATTAAATATAATACATTGTCCTGTACTACAGGTGCGTAGTAGGTGGAGGATAGCTGTTTTTTTTTTAATACCAAATTTCGGTATTCAATGAGAGGGAGAGAGTAGTTCATAGAAGAATATGAGAGAAGTCTCGAAGAGCTCCGTAAATTATTGACGTGAAAAAAATCGAGGCTCCAAAACTAGTTGACAATATACCTAAATACATACCTGGAATATTATGGCTTCTGAGAAAAATCCTTTCTTACTACATGTGAAATTGAGGAATATTAATAGGTACACTGTGTCGTACCTTGTATATTATACTGTTATTATTGTTGTTGAATATATTTTCAATAATAACAATACCATTTTCTTTTCACAATATCTGCACATCAGGTTTAAAGATCGAGGGAAAGAAGACAAGAATGACGATTCAGAGAGGTAAGTTACACCGCCATCAATATATTGAGAAGTTCAAATGTTTACAAAGGACCCGGTACAGAGGTCAGGAAACGGGGAACAGATTAACACCCGTATTCTTATTCTAATCTTCCGTCTTTAAATTTCCCAAATGTATCGCGTTCGTTTGTCACCAAACTTTTATGTTTGTAAACAGATCTCTATCACTAGTGTTCGAAACACATCAAATTCACTTTGATAGAAGCAGACACAAAACAAAAAAAAATTGTAAAATAAAGTCCTCGACATCCGATTTTAATGTGTTAAAGTGGAATACGGGTGTATGTCTGATATGTAAGGCATTTCCGCCAACAGATATCGTATGGAAGCCCCATAGGGTATATCGATATCCAAACACAATTATGAAGAGGGGTCACATGCATAGCCTTAGCTGAAACGTGATTATCGAGCAAGCTTCCGTATCGGTGACAAAGTACCTGTGAAGTACTTAAGAAAGTACATGGATATCTCGAGAGTAGTGTAAGATACGAGTATTACACTAATCTTTACGATATCAGAGTCAATTTAGCACACATATTTTAGCCCGCGGGCTGTATACGTTTCGATTTGATGGTTAATTCGACACGCAATTAACTAAGTGTGATGTTAAATAACAAGAAAACCGTATAAGTGAAACTGCGAAGAAAACCATCAATACATCTTACCGCACGGTTGGTCCCAGAAGCGGTTGAAAGGAATAATATTCATTTTTTTTTTAATTTACTTAGCTCACTACCAGAGCAATGTATGAACAGGTCGAGTTGACTACGAAAAATTATGTATGTCGTCAATGGAGCCCGCGGGCTCAGATTATGTGGGCTAAGTTGACCCTGGCATCATCTTTATGTATCGTACTATTGATGTCGAAGTACGTCATTTTCAATGACTATTTTTATTCACCTGCTGATTATTTGAAATTTTGGACCTTTTAGATGATTAGTGCCTACATACTACCATAACTGATTATAACTAACATGTTTGCTTAAAATGGACCCCTAGATGCACAGCGACTGTGTTAGACGATAACTTTGCGGTCCACTCGTGGTTGTATCTATACTCAGCATACATACAGCATTACATTCGACAACATTGTTTAACCCTTAACTGCATGACTTTTTTTTCTAAATAAAAACCTATCCTTCTTAAATTATGTGGCCTGCATCATGGGAAAACAAATTAAAAATTAAAAGTGGTCTAAAGTCAAAACTGCATTGATACGTATTAGTTGTACCTTTGACAATAGTTTAGAATGAAAAATCTGTAGATGGGACGGCTAGAAAAAAATTCGAGGATAATTATACTGATGTAGTATTACATCACTATGCAGCTAAGGGTTAAGAAAAAGAAATCATGGTAATAAAAGCCTGTATAGAGGAATACATAAAGGCTGGTTTGCCGTGAACGTTTCATCAAGCCTAAAGCAACATACGTTTTCTGTTCACGCCAGCAGTGGCAATGTGGAGTCGCCAAGCCACGAACCACGGCAGATCATTGTACAGTCATCACCGTAAGTTCTCTTTGATGTTTGTGATTCTAATCATATTTTCATACTGTACCTACATACTAGCTACTACAGCTATGTTTCTTTCTAACTACCTATGTGTTCAGTAATATTTGATGTTCTAAATGTTTGAATAGTATTATTTTATTTATTATCTCTACATTAGGTTTCATTTCATTTCACCGTAAAAAAATCTCGTACACCAAATACAAATGTGGAGCCCGATATTTTTGCAGCAGATGTAAACGGGTGAACGGCAAGCTCATATTATAAACGGATTGAAACTCGATACCTACATACATACTTTACTACATTACTTTTAAGTTCTTCGTTCAACACAGTGGGTGGAAATTATAAGAAGCAATCAAGATTTGACGACATAAACTTAATTCAATACCCTTGATTGTTATAAATCTTTGTAAAAGCTTCCACCCAGTAACTAATTTAATGTTGACGTTTAATAACATAAACGATACGTTTAATAAAAAAAAAGGAAGTTAATAGTAAAACTTACTCTTTTATTGTACCTACCTATTTGATACGTCATTTCCATCGTAAAAATAACTCGTACGTACGCAGTGCCGTGAAAGCTTTTTGATGACTGATGAGTTTTGGAATGAATATACTGCCCACCCCTTCCATCAATCAAATGACTAAAGATATACAGTTCGGTTTAATAACGAATCGAGATTATTGGCAAAAAATATTACTTTCATATTCGAAGAGTTTAAAATGATACATACACTTTTCCTTTGATGTTACTTCTGTTCTGTTCTTGGAAGACACTTGAGATAAAAAGAACTACACATATTTGCTTTCTCTATTTCCGATGTAATGGCCTAATTATACTTACACTAGATAATTTTTTCGATACTTATAATAGGAAACTGTCTTGATTTGCAAATGCACGGTAAATCATCGCTTCACGGTCTGGGAGACAACAATGTTCATAATCAGCAATTGTTATTTCAGTGGCTAACAGGTTTAAGGTAAAACTATGACAGAAAATGTGTAACAATTAATAATTTTCAGTTCGGCGAATAACAGCAAGTACATGACCATAACCGTTTTTGGACGTTGGAGAATAATATGGACAATGCATGGCATGGTTGAATATTATAAGCGGAGATGGTATCACATTGGGTTTAAGGGCCTACTCACATATATCTATATCGTAACGGGTAAGATTTGCCGGTTCAATCCCGGAATCATAAGGTGTAACAAAATTTCATAAGTCTGTTTAATTCTGTTATATAACGTCTGTTCGATCGACGATCCAAACAACAGCTGAAAATATAGGCTTCTGGTGTACTCGTGCAACTAGGCCACATTATATATCCCATGTATACGATAGAGTGATGTTGTCACAAATATTTATTAATAACTGTTTCTTTTATAAACAGGGTTTCCTTTTTATATTTTATTAATAAGCTAACTATGGGTGCTAGTGCCTGAAATATCTACTTACAAAAATCCTATATTGAATCGGTGTTGGCTGAAACAGATATTTTTTAATGGTGGGATTACTTGTCTTTTCGCTAACATAATATTAATTGATTAATTTCACAGTGGGGCGTTCGAGTGTTGTATGTACTTGCAAGTATTGTAAAAGTGTGTATTCTTGCAGTGTCGCGGCTCGCGAGTCTGACGCCGCCGCCGACCCGGAGAAGAAGCCCCGCGAGCCCACTGCAACTGACCCATTGCTGTGTGAAGGCGAAGCTCCGTAAGTTATGCTTCTTACTTACTTTACTCTTTTTTTAACTTTACATTTAGATATTGGCGCCGCGATTGGGTTCGACTTGCATGTTGGATTTTGTGGGTTTCACCTACCATGAAACCAACGGATTTTTTTCAGATCTTGACATGAAAGGGACGAATATTACGCGTGTATTATGTAATTACGCTTAAATGTGAATGTGTGTGTGACTATGTATGTTTTTTCTACACTGAAAAAGTACTGAAAGGATTTTGACGAAACCGTCTAGACTCGTGGCCCGACTTATCGATCCACGAAGAAATTATCTGTGTACGTAAACGTACGTACGTACTCTTAGGACTATGAAAACAATTAATGTTTATCAAAACATTAACTATCAAGTCCTCGTGCTTCTGTTACAGGGACCACAAATTCCTAGCGGTTTAAATGAGCTGGGCCCCCTCAAATCGAAATCTCTCAAAATTTATTTTGACAAAAAATAAAAACCCTGCTGATTTATTTTTCTAATACAATATTTTTAGGTAATATTTACGTGAAAAATTATTATATGCAAAGAAAATCCTCTAATGACAATACTTATGACTTTAAATTTGTTATGTAATTGTTGAAAATACTACGCAGTATTTTACCTACCTTTAAAGATGTTGAGAACCTACTTCGATTGAAGTACAGATTTCCTTATGAATGAAAAGATCCTATGAATGAAAAGAAGCTATAAAAAGTAGATTCATTATTTTCCGACTCGGAATATCAGGAAAAAACAGAAAGTCCGATAAGTCGGACAAAAAGGAAATGAAATTTTCGATAGTCCATCAATGACACCATCAGAAAAAAAATCTTTGTGGTACGTTCAGTCGGAGAAAGTAGTCGCACTAAGTGTTCAATGGGAACTTTAGAGAATATGAATAATCTAGATTGTGGCATATGCTAAGTATATTCCGAAATTCCGCAGAAACTGGATAAACGGTATAAATTACGGGTAACACAGGACAGGTAGTCTGGTAAAATAATGAATTGCTGATCGTTAGCCTCGCTAAAACTCGGGAACGGCTGGACCGATTTGGATGATTTTTCTCTTAAATTATTTGTACATGTCCAGAGAAGTTATAAAAAGTGAATAAATATGAACTTTACCTCTGTCAGCTGTATTTCTTCCAATACACGGGTGCTGGTTGTTGTTTGCACAATGTTTGCCGGGACATCTAGTTTATTATATAATAGTTTATTAGGCGCGACAAAATGTTTATATTCCCCTGATTATTAATAGTGTATTAAAATTACAATATTTTACCATATACGCGATGATTTAGGTCAATTTGAGAACCAACACAATGATGACTTAGTTATCTCAAAGGACAACAATGTAGATGTCTATTTGGTGTTGGCAGATTGCAATATCGTCCGTGAAGCAATCACGGTCCCTACTCGTATTGTCCGTGGGTAATAGGACATTACAATACAGGACAGTTCAATGTTGAACCTAATAGGAAATACTGGCGGATGATTTGATGATGTATATATATATATATACACACAGTAAGTGTTCTGTCATTGCCACAATACAATATCGATAACTTCATACTAAGATTTTATCTTGTATTAGTTAGTTAAACCGGATTTTTTTCATGCGATGGGGATAAATAATACTCGTACCTACTAATAGCAGCAAAATATTAATATAAAAAGTACGATCACAAACATCGTGACTCGAGATTTTTATATATAAGTAGGTACTTACCTAAGTATATCATTTTTGTATGACCAGTTTCGTAGTTTAACTCATTGGAAAATCAGTTTTCCCGATCGCATCGATGTTAACTTTTATATTTTTAAGTTCACACAAAACTTAATCAGACTATAAGAACATGTAGAAAGATGTTTTATGATTTGAGCGTACGTACATTTCCGACATTCGTTTCCTAGTTAAGATTCGTAAAAATTATTTCCGCAGTTTTTCTGTTACACATATATACATACATACATACACATTCGCATTTCTGATATCACAAAGTTTCGGTTCACTTTATAATATCGAAATAATTTCAAAATTGGGAAAACGTTTGGAAACACACACACCTGGTGGTTTTGGTGAACTCACGTAATGAGCCGCTGTAATTGCAGTTAATTGCGTGCTCTTTGACATATTACAAAAATTGTGAAAAAGGTTGGCTGGTCTACAGGAACGGATGTAGCGTAATGCTCGCATGACTTATAACCGGAACGTGTGTGGAACGTGTACAAATAGTATTGTAGGGCTTATGGAGAAATTTACCGATGTAGATATAGGATGACCTTCAGGCGTTTGGGAGCTGCTAGTGGTAGGTAGGTACAGTCGGTCATGAATCTGGTCTACCACTCTAAGATTGAAACTCTTACCTTTACATTGGACGTTAAGGTCCATTGTTTACCTGTCACACTGTCACAATATAACAACTCTACCTTATTGTTAAAAAGGGGTGATATAAGTTTGACGTGTCTGTCTGTGTTCTGAAACGGTGATGCTTTTGTGCCGGAGTGGGATGCCACAAGCTATCGTTATTACACATCGACCAGTCACAATGTCTATCACACCACGGACTTACACTCTGGACTCATACTCCTAAAAAGTAAACAATAGCCTTATTGAAAACTTGTTTTTTTAACCCCGACGCAATAACTATTAAATTGCAAATTAAAAAAACCCCGATTTTAAACATTTAAATACCGTATCGTGCCCTTTCATTTGATACCCCAAAGTAGAACATATTTGTGTAAACTGTACTTTTTAGCGCCACTTTCAATCCCCATAACTTTTGAACAAATTATCAAATTTTAATTTAATACACATTTAACACACAGACTACCAGATAACAGATTTCGCAATATACGTGTCGTGCGTTCTATTTGATACCCCACTTGGATATATTTACACAAGTAAATTTTTACATACCCACTTTCAGTTCAACCCCTTTAACTTTTGAGTGGGTGCGATGTCGATTAAACATAGCTAAGAACACGCTCGATCAAATCAGATTTCAAACAAAAAAGCTTTATTAGTTCGACAGTTATGACGTCATGTGACGTTATGTGACGTCAAACTTATAACACCCCTCTTTTTGCGTCGGGGGTTAAATTAAAAAATGAAATATTTTAGTGAAATTGTTGTTGCGTACAGAAAACGTAATTAAAACGAAAATTAACGATCTGATAGTCGTTGAAATACTTACCTATATATTTTAAGGTAACGCGTGATCCAAGAGGAATTGAACACATTAAGAGCTTAGTGATTAAAATAAAAACATCGTGTTTTTATTTGCATTCAGTTATAACGAGTTCATGCGGATATTTCACATTAATTAGTTGTATTTACTTGGTAACTTAAACTAGAGTCTGCTAATTTAATCTAAAAAAATATCTAAAGTTACGTCCCATAGAGACACAACGACCGGGACCATTCGTTTCTACGAATTCGTTTAATATTTTTTAGATACCAAATAGACTTTTTTGAAAATTTCCCGCCACTTAAATGCCACGGCTCGCTGCTCAGAGTAGTAGGTATAAAGAGTGGCCACAACCCGTCGAAGAAGAAATATCGCCAGAGTCAGTAAATTATAAACGGAAGTAGAAATGTAATCTACGGTATAAACAAACTGTATATATATGGATGACACCGCGGTGAGTTTACTAATCAATACATCTTACTAATATTATAAATGGGAAAGTGAGTTTGTTTGTTTGTTCCGCTTTCACGCCGAAACTACTGAACCGATTGCTTTAAAATTTTGCAGACGTATAGTTAGAAGTGCGGTTTAAATAATAGATTTTGTCCCGGAAAAAATTGATATTCCCGAGGGAAAACAAAAATATTACTTTATACCGCAATATAACGGAAGTCCACGCGGCCGAAGCCGCGGGCGGAAAGCTAGTAGTGAGCATAAAACAAAGTCGCCTCCCGCTGTCTGTCCCTTTGTACGCTTAGATCTTTAAACATTTGCAACGGACTTTGATGCGGTTTTCTTTAGAGCGATTCTTGAGGAAGGTATATAGTACCATGCATATAACAGCAGGGAAACACTGTTACCTGTCTACCTATAACTGCTCCAACTATGAAACGTCAACAGTAGGAACATTAATTATATCATTTAAATTTCAAATCAATGTTAAGAGTTCATTATTGTAATCACATACGGAGCTGAGACGTGGACCCTGACGTGTCAGCTAGCTGACAAGATTAAAGTTGCACGGCGGGCTACGTAAAGGGTTATGCTCGGCGTTGCTCCAAACGATTGTATCAGAAACGAGTTGAACCTTCAGATAACCATAGTAATCGACATAGCTCATCGCATTAGCCAGCTGAAGTTGCACAGTAGTGGTCCGACCAAATTAACCGTATAACCAACGATCGTCGTCGGGGTAAACGAGTTCTCAACTTAAGACCGCATCTCGGCAAACGGCACGTAGGGAGCCCTAAGTCGACGTGAAATTGATGATTTGCGAAAGATGGCTGGCAGAAGCAAGACTGGAGATTCCGAGAAAAAATCACGATCGCGTGCCCAGGACCAGCACAGGACAAAAATAGCCTGATGATAAAGATGAATCAATCGGCAGTCTCATGCTATAAAGTAGTTATCATGCTATACTTTCCCTCTCTTACGCAAGATTGCCATCTACAATGTATTTGTACTTACCCATAATACTACCACCAAATTTTACCATTGTAGAACGCAATAAACTTTAAATTGAACTGAATTTTATAAGTACCCTACAAATATTTTAATGCGAAAGTTTTGATGGATATTTGCTACTATTTCACGAAAAAACTACGAAACGGATTTCAATTAAACTTACCAATAATATACGTAGTTTGATCAAATTGGGAATTACCTACATAGGCTATTTTTGTATCCCAAATTTCCTACGGGAGCCGGATAAACTGCGGGTAACGCCGTGCTGGTACTTATAAGATAATGCAAATGAATAAATATACCGAAACATTTTATATACACGGGCACCTAATAGTCACAAGTAGTAACTATTACATCTTTTGTAGAAATAAAGGTGGAAATAAAGTCACATAAGAAGCCACAAGAAGGTATCAAGATCTGTTGTAATACAATGATGAACTACTCGTAGTTCTTACAAAGTCAAAGCAAATAGTGAATTACCGTTGTAGGAAATACGCGCTCAACGCGGGAGCTTTAAGTTTTCTTTCAATTCAAAAGAAAGTTGTAGAACTACTTATACCGACATTGTCAACAACTTGTTTGTGATTACAACGGAGTGTAAAATAAAAAAATCTTATGGTTGGAAAGCTGTATAAACACTCTTACCTTGTGAAAATACGCAGTAGAGATATTGATTACTTTTCAACGAAATGAGTTCGGTCTTCCCAAAACTGAATAATTAAAAGGTTAAAGTTAACCGAACCGAGCCGAAAAGATGAACCGATGTGAAATGTGACGATGGAGCTAATAGAATAACTTTTTAAAACATTTTAGTCTGTTAAACAATTTATGAATCGAGAATAGATAACTTATTGCTATACCTACGCGTAGGTAGATGTTCTATGTAAAAAAATATAGTACCAACTTTATTTGTAAGTAACATTGAGGTAAATGCAATACGATTTAAGCCGTCTATGTAATCGATGTAGGAGATGTTGTATCTCTCATGACCACCAATAAATATTATGTTCTTTACCCACCTAATGCAATATTATTTTGCAGGCCTTCGATGGACGAGATCCAAAGTTGGGGGAAATCGTTTGATCACCTCATGCGCAATGCAGGTACGGCAGTTAAAATGTTTGTTTATATATCATGTTTAATTACTTATCCTGAAATATGCAACCAGCTTATAAAAATGTAACAATTTGTGATTAAAGTAAAGATTAAAACTTAAACATTATTATGTAGCTATAATACGATTGGTTAACATGTTGTATTTACATTATACGATATTTATAACCTTTCTCAGTCCGTCAGGAACGGTATTAAAAAAACACATTCTATAGCATTCATCAACATAACTACTGATAAAATAAGTAAAAAAGGCGTTTATTTAAATTATATTATGTACTTACTAGGCCAAATGTACATTGTTCAAAATGAAAGAATTTTCAAGAAAAAGAAACCCCTTAAAAATAATAATATCTTAGGGGAAATAGCTACGATACGAATGAATTGAAGGAACATTCAAATGTAATTAAGGAAGACTTACCTAATACGTGAAAAGGAACCCACCTACCCATCCCACATGATACTTGCATGTAGGAATTTATCTGACTACATAGACACCAAAGTACGTAGACCATTATCTAAAATGAGTTAATTCTTCTGTCAGCTGGACGCAAGGTATTCCGCGACTTCCTGCGGGGCGAGTACTCTGAGGAGAACATAATGTTCTGGCTGGCGTGCGAGGAGCTGAAACGGGAGACCGACCCCGACGCGGTGGAAGAGAAGGCTCGCTTCATTTACGAAGACTACATCTCCATCCTTTCGCCTAAAGAGGTACGTCACGTTGTCATTCATTGACCTATTACGGTAACAGAATTTTAGCAACACTGGTTGCGGAGGCTTCGATGGACCACCAAGAAGCGTAAAATGCAAACGAAAACCATTGTAACATAAATGAATATAGTGTAAAAGATTCAATAATTTATTGAAATAAATTTACTTAAATAATTACAACAATATTTTTAGATTAGTAACTGCTACCACTACTGCATTGATATCCTTACTAATATTATAAATCGGAAAGTGAGTTTGTTTGTTTGTTCCGCTTTCATGCCGTAACTACTGAACCGATTGCTTTGAAATTTTGCATAGGTAAAGTTAAAAGTCCGATTAATAAATAGGGTACTTTTTATCTCGGAAAAGCTAGTTCAATATAAAGAGAAATTGAATTTAACAACATAAATGTATCACTAATGTGTAAAGTAACTCGTCGACATGCCTACAATACTTCCGATAATAGGAACCTATAGATTATAATACATACCTATTTAAAAGATCAATACTTACCTTTCGTTTTTAGAAACAAAATAGTTTAATGCCCGTTTTCACCACCTCATGGGGAACCCCTAGCCAGTTTTAAGGGTTGTTATATTGTAAAGTAAACATCTAAGAAAAACGGAACACTCTAGCTATCCACGACTTATTAGTTGTACCGGGGAATGTTGTAAAGACATTTTGGTTTTTTGACTCAGGTTTTTCCGTGCTTTTCCAGCTTCAGAGTATACGTTATGGTGGACGTAATAGAGATCTTTGTGCAGCTTGAAAGTTGAGCTGACCACTTGCTTCTTGCTTGATATCAGTTTTCCTGTATTATTCGGGAGTCGCAAGGTTGCCCGTCGCCCCTGTTATCGTAGTTGCATAAGTAAATAAAATAAAATAGCGGACCTTCTCCTCCTTGGATCCTTCGCAAGCCGCTTGGTTACCTTTGATAAACATCAGATAAAGCGCAAAAGACGTTACAAAACGGAGTCATAGTTTCTGGAATAATCTATATAATAAAACTCAAAGTCTTTTTTTTTTACGTGGGGGAATACTCATGAACACCCCGCCGCCATGGGGACAGCGAACGGGGTTGTGTCGGACTCTTACCGACTAAACCCCAACGATGACCTCAATGTCGCGAGCAGGGCGGGTCCAGGGAGTACCCGGAGGAATTGTGTCAGGACCCGCCCAAGCGATCTGTCCTTTACTCGGACTCCGTCTCGGGGCAGACGGTGACGTGTCTGCCCCAGCGACCTCCATCGCCGACGGCGGTTACCAGGTCATAGGGTAACCGCCGCCCTTCTCGGGGCCGTACAAGCAGGTGCCGGGGACCCCGCTCCGACACCCACGACCCCAAGGACCCCTTTTAGGACGTCTTATACGCCAGGCAGGTGATACCGAAGTCTTATTCTTGTCTAAACGTGCGGAACTACAGGGCTCAAAAACAGAAACTATGAGGACGCGAATCCTAACCCTAAATAAAATACCTGTAGAAGAAAATATGTTTATTAATTACTAGCGGCCCGCCCCGGCTTTGCACGGGTGCAATGGTGATACAATACAAAATTTAATTATATTTATTTTATTTACACACAATATAAAAAGTAACCTATGTTCATTTGGAAAAACGTAGCTTTCTTAGTGTAAGAATCATCAAAATCCGTTCAGTAGTTTCAGAGCCTATTCAATACAAACAAACAAATCTTTCCTCTTTATAATATTAGTATAGACAAATAGAGTTAACAAATCCAGTAAGTATCAAAAGGGGAAATATATTAATTGGTTGTGTGGTCTTGGTTTAGCATCGCGAATTTAATAAAATAAATAAAGAATTTAAACAATTTGAAGAGTAACTTTAGACAGCTTTAAAGTTAATTCACTTAATGATTCAGCAACAAGTCTGTGCCTTCTAGTGAATCGCGCACGTTTGACAGTCAGTCAGCTACCGCCATTAAATCTTTCCGCGAAACCCCTAGAAGATAGTCTTCCTCCGACTGGTGATCCGTAATCCAACGATTCTATAGGCAAACAATTTAACTGAGACCCCCGGGGCAGCTTGTAAGTAATGTTTTTCGAGTGCAGTCAAAAGTATAACGGAATCGTGAGATTTATCTTAATCGTAATAGTTTAATGTGTGTAGAGACAGGCGTTACTACCTCTGTCGGCGCCCCTGTCCACCTTGCACTTACGATTTTCTGTTCAATTGTTGACCAATAGCACTTTAGTTTTGGTAATTCGGAAAAAAAATAATTCGGCCCATTGAGTAGTGTAGGTAGCATCTCCTAACCCTTGATATATTAATGTAGCATTGGTAAAACAATGAATGAATGAATGAATGAATACACTCTTTATTGCACACTGTACATTACAAATATAAAAAATTACAATGGAAAAATTTCAAAAGGCGACCTTAGTGCTCATAGCGATTTCTTCCAGGTAACCTAATTTAAAGATTACAGGAGCTTAACAGATATAGTAATGGGGCTGGCAAGTGTTTCTATCTGGTCGATAACGTCAATAATATTCCAAAATAATAAAAATACTTAGTATATATAGTTATATATATACCTTACCACATATTATAAATCAATTCTAATACATAGTAACATAAAACAATTCTAATACATAATATATAAACTAGCACTATATGGCTGGCTATGTGCGCGACGGTGGCGACGCGTAGCGTTTACAACATTTGCGGAAGCTGTCAAATAATTACAATGTAAACATTGTTAGTTTTCTTTGCAAATATAAATAAAACCAAAGATTAAAATAGTATTGTTGACAATATTATATAAGTGAAATTTATTCAATAGTTTGTAAAATTTATATAATAATAAAAACCGGGTTTGAAACTATTACACATAATATTAGTTTCCAACCACAAACTGAGATAAAATGCAATAAAATAGTATTAGCCGAGCATGTAAGAACGCAACACGTTAAAATTTAACAAAGCAACAACAGTCATGGCCCATTTATTTGCTTTGTTTTTGTACTGCAATCAACACTTGACAGCTGATCATCCGCATTTGTTTCCGATTTCTGCCGTGTTGTGCGCTGCGGTCGTTATCTCTCTGCCACTACTCGCTTTGCACATAGCCAATACCAATATAATACATACAACTATGAGCACAAACTAAGCCGATGACTTAAGAAGATATTCCTTACTTAAGTTTGTTTTTGAACGACTCGGCTGTTTTTAAACTTCGTATTTCAAGAGGGAGAGAATTCACAATGTATATTTTTTGTACGCAGGTATCTCTGGACTCGCACGTGCGCGAGATCGTGAACCGCAACATGGTGGAGCCGACCCCGCACACGTTCGACGAGGCGCAGCTGCAGATATACACACTGATGCACCGCGACTCCTACCCGCGCTTTGTCAACTCGACCATCTACAAGACACTCGCCGCCATCAACGACGAGCCAGCCGCACTCTAAGCGTCATTCTACTGTACATAGCCTATTCACGGGTACTAATACTTTTTTGTATATAGTTAGGTTAAGTGAGTAGGTGCGGAGTACCGCGGCGACTTCACTGGTCCACCACAACGTACGCCTCCACCACCGGCCCGCGTCCAATCGACCACGCAACCTCTCCCCGTCACATCCCCATCTGAACTGAGCAAGACTAAATCCCCACGCCACTACGTACCCACTCACACCCTCTCTAGTTAGAAGCAATAAATAAGGTGGACCAATTAAGTTTGCCAAAGATTCAACGAAGAAATCTGTTCGTGTATTTCATGGTGTTTAAATTATATAAAGATATCCCTCGTGTGCCCCTATTTTAAGAGTACAATGTCAAGTTTCAATAATTTCGATGTTTAAAAGTTGAATGTTAATGTTGCAAGCGATGATATGAGTCAATAGGCATTTGGGTATTGCTAGCGTAAAAACAGGAATAATTATATTGGTCACGTCTCAATAACACAATAATTACCTAGTTACCTCCAATAACGTATCAGAATCACGTTGATTACTGCATTAGATTACTAATATAGAAAGAATACCTATGTATTTTAGACTATAGCCTGTTTAAAATATGCAGCTTTTACCCAGATGTTTAAATATCAAAGCAAAGTAGAGACGTAGTCGAAACAAGCTCTAATTATATTTGACTTTATAATTTTAGGTAGATACATACGTTTTAGTTTATTGGTGGTTAATATTAATATGATGTACCTAAAGTAATAAAATAATGTTGATGCACTATTTTAAATCACGTGATATGCATAATGTTAGGGTTAAGGTCTAGGAGAACTATGGCCAATGTGAATCTCGTCGCATTTAGCAGGTGACGTTGTGGAGCACCGGGATCTGCGACGAGAACGCAACATACAACGTCGCTGATCACTTGCGGAACTTGGTCTGTCCCTTTCAGTTCCTAGTTTTACGTAACGAACATCAGCAATGTTGTAGTTGTAATTTCATAAAATGTCCATGATACTCGATGCCTCTACAATGTCCCCATATTGCGATATTAGAAGCAATGAATCCTAAGTTAATACCGGTCTAAATATAACTTAATAAAATGTCATAAAAGTGATTCTGGTTATATTATTGTGTCCTGTTCCTTTTTCCAGTTATTAGAAGGGCGGCGTAGCAAACTATCTCTGTTGTTTATTTCCACAGTAACACAATTAAGTATACTCACAATATACTGTACATTTTGCAATGGTAAGTAGCAAGAGGCGGCCTTAACTCTTCCAGGTAACCTTCTTCGGTGTCTACAAAGTACCATAATATTTTACGACTATAGCTGTATTGATTTACTAGCCACTATTGTCTTCGGTTTTTCCATACTCACATGACGCGTAAAACAGCAGGCCTGGATAGCCAGAAATCGTACGCTCAGCAGACCTTCTTTCATAAATAGTTACAGGTAACTATCAACCGGCAAATTCCACAATGTTTAGCGCCAAGCGCATGTCCAACTAATTATTCCGTACACCACACATCGTCTAGGGAACATACTTCGCTGGGCGTACGAATAACATTTCCATGTTCATTATAATTTCTTGGTAACGAACAGTTCGACTATGCACATTTTGTATAAAATGAATTCTGTTATTATTACTGTGGCATAAGTTATTAATCCTGATGATGAAGTAGTTATTAATAACTACCGAATTTACTAAGATTTAAAAACATATTAATATAGATACACAATTAATATTTGACTTTATAACCCTGTGTAGTGGCAATCTTAACCTCCCAATTATTATAAAAGACTAGATAAACCCGGTGGACTTCGCATTCTAACGTATGTACATAACATCTTTATAAAATACTACGGACACCCCGCGAATTCATTCGCGCAATTTCAGTATTTCATACAAACTATAACACCCTCTATATAGCATCGCGTCCCACAGGATCGGGATAAAAAGTCCTGGTTGTAAGCTACCGCCTCGATAATTTTCAGCCAAAACGGTTCACCCGTTCTATGATCTGAACCTGAAGGTTCGAATCAGAAACGAGGTGAGCCGACAGAGAACTAAAGTTATCGAAATCATCGATTTAGCTCATCGGTTTAGCAAGCTGAAGTGGCAGTGGGCGGGCAATATTAGCCGTAGAACCGATGGCCGTTGCGGCAAACGAGTTCTCGAGTGGAGACCGAGTCTCGGCAAACGGACGCAGGCAAGGTGAACTGATGCGCAAAATGGCTGGCAGCTGGAGAGGCCTATGTCCAGCAGTATCGGCTGATGATGATGAAATTCGGCCTAGCCTTTATCGAGTTTTAAGGATATAAATTCGTCGGTTATCCTCAGTGATGGGAACACAGCTAATTATTTCTCTATTAATACGTGCATAATGTCGCCATTGTAGGAGAAATAACGAAAAATAATCGTTTACTTATCCCCTTTACAGCCACAAGTTATATTATGATGTATAACTCAGTGTTTTGTCCTTATCTGTGTGACGTTTGCGGAAGGCAAAACAGTGTGTGACTTGCACAATAACTGTTGTTGGGAGATCAAAGTATTTTTTTCTATAACAATATTTTAATTGAGTTTTGACCAACTCACCTTATCAATTTTTTTTTATTAAAAAATGTACAAATCTGTGAATTCTTCCCTACTTACCGACAATAAGTGTGCCAAAACACAGCAACCACCAGATTTATGCCTAAGATACTCGTACTATAAAAAAGTGATGTATCTAAATTACTTCAGGTTAGGTTAGACCTAACAATCACACGGCTTTTAAAACCGAAATTTAACACGAGATACCTTTGGGTAAGGATAGGTGGAAGCTGTATCCAAGGTTCTGAGCCGTTTAAGAAAAAGTTGAGAAAATATAAGTAAATATCGGGAAATTTCACAACTATTCTAGTTCGAAGTGAGTTGTTAAATGTTACAAATTGTTTTAAAACTGTTTTAGAAAAAAATCTTTATTCTACCAATGATGAATATGCGGTCTTATACGGTTTATGTAAGGGTGACGCTAATGCAGCTTTTTTACGGATAGTTACGGCCATTGTTACGGATTATTTTAAGTTGTTGATTATTCTGATTTCCGTATTTGGTTATAAATTGTAAAATATTTTTTTTTACGATTTTATAACGACAATCAGGGCTTTTTCTTCATATCTCATGAAATGCAAATGAGCCCTTCCTTCCACTCGACACCACCAAAACGACACCACCGACTATTAGTGAGGTTACCCATATAGAAAGTTGTTGATATGAAAACTCCAATTAAGTTCAAGCAGTTTCATAATGAGCATGTCATTTGATAAAGTTTATATTTATCTGTCACTCAAATGACCCAAACCAAGTAAAAGTGCTATTTCATGAGCTAGAGGCGGCAAAACTGAAAGGAGATTCCTTGAAACCTGAAAATGAAATAAGAACTACATTGAACGATATTAAAATAGTATATTTAGTTAAAATATCTTTCTACACTCCGCAAGCAATAAATATACACTTCGGCAATGTTTATCGCATGCAATAGTGTCTTACAATGATTGAGACAAGTGAACACGTATAACAAAATGAGTAAGTAGTATCTACGATTTTACTTTGGTGTGCGACCAAGAGAAAGTAGAACATCTTTACTTAATAACGTACGATTGCTTTTTATTGTACTATAACGTTTCCGAGCTAAATGCTATTTTAGTCTATATCATAATATTTTTTCTATTATACTAATAGTGTTCACGTTGAGGTTCAACTCCTCAAGCTTCGCCAACACGTGAAGCTTGTCGTCGTAGCACACACCACGGAGCGCGCCCCTGTGGATCTCATGGTACGCAACGAAGGCACTTAGCATTGTCTTTGTGTATTGTGAGCAGTTATTAATTTTCCTACAACTGGGAAGTCCTAAGAATTTCCTAAGGAACGGTTTAACTTCCGACTCTTCGGCGTCAAACAGGTCTGCGAGCTTTTGTCCCATAGCTATGGAGAACTCGTTGGAGACGAAAGTGTCCACTTGCGGCTTGTCGGGGCTGACCAGGCCGCGCAAGCGACGCGGCAGACTCGCCATCTGAGACACCAGCAGCTTCACCTGCCACACCTGGTATGCCGACGGGTTGTACCTCATACACTTCACGATCTGCAATAAAATATAAGTACATGACAATTTAAGACATACGAAGAGGTATATGTGGGCTCGGTCTGGAGTAAGAACTAATGCGTAAGAGATAAAAAACCATAATGTAATAATCATATGGTCGATACATTTTGGTAACTTTCTCCTGTCGGCCCCATTGAGTTCAACTCATGATAATCGACTATGTAGTTAAGATGCTACAGTAGAACAAACATATCCATTAAAAATGTAAAAAAATAATTCCGTCCTGTAAAACATTTAGATGATCGTACCTTCAAAAACGACGTCCAAAGCGGCAAAGCGCAGAGTATGTCATTGACGACACAGTCATACGTCGCCATATTCAGTCTTTGCAGGAATTCTGTATCGTCGCAGCAAATGTCACGACACTTGCACACAGCCTTCTTGGGGTCGAAAATCGGTTTCGGTTGCTTCTTTCCTTTTTTGCGTTTCGGATTGCAGCAATCGGAACACAGTTCCGGCTCATCGCTGCTGCCGCTGTTTTCCAAGTAATTGTTTATGAATATCTTAAGTTTCACGTCGCTGGTAAAGAAGTCTACGTTTTCGGGTGCGACGTACCACACGTTGGACTTGTCCAGCGTGAGTATTTGTCCGAGTATAGACATGATGCCCTCCTTGTCGTCTACGTAAGACAGGAAGCTGGAGCGCTGCTTTACGTCCACACACCATGTGTTATCCAGGAGTTTTCTACAAGAAAATTAGAATAATAATCAACTGTTTTGCTGTGTTGCAGTTAATTTTGAAGCCAATAGGTATTCTTATATCACATTTCTTATTCGGGAGTAAAGTAGATTTAAATTATTTATTTATGAATGGTTGCTGTAGAGTGCCAGCAATAAGAAGAACGAGGAAATTTTCCAATGTGAAGGCACTAAAGCTAACACAGTTATACGGTCTACACATATAGGTTGATACGAAAATACTACACATAAGCGGATTCTACAATAGGCCACTGATTTCTACACACGATATAGTGCCTTTTGTCCCGTGTCCAGAAATAAAACAAAAAATTACCTCTTGATGCAATCAGGTGATCTATTTAGTATGAAAAGTTGAAAATGGTCGTTTCTGGTTACTGACAACCCCACCTACTAAAAGTCATTCAGTAGCATGTATAGAAACTGTGGCCTTCGGCTTCCCATACTCGTCATAAATATACATATAAATATGGGATATTTACCTTATCATCCTCTATATGGCTTAAAGCCCTGTATATGTCTTACCGCCCTGTATATGGGCACGCTGTTATGTTTTCCTTAACCATAAGAGCAAATACATCAACTTGACATCAACGATTGTTTGAAACATTTATTTCGGCACAAAAGATTTATACACCATATAAATAAAGATAGAAACTAATGGAAGAATACACTTACACAAATGAAACATGGCAATTACGATATCAAGTTGCAGGTCCTACTGTATCATCTATCTTTATTTTCTTCAAATATTTATTTATATCATCGGAAATGAACAGTATAGGACGGAACCAGTAATACTTAGAAGCAGCTCATTCAGGCTGAATTTAATGACACACGGGAGAGCATACCCAATATAAGCAAATTCAATCTAATAGGTAACATGTTAGGTCTTAGTTATAATACACTATACTACCAAATTATGCGAAATACAAATATTTATATTATTTATTAGATACTCAAGACGTAACTCCAGTAATATAATTTGTACTTACTTGAGCTGGTCCCAGTTTCGGTCTCGTTGGAAGACGACCGGCCAGTACCTGGGGTCATTGACCCGAACCTCGCGCAGCCGCTCCAGCTCGGGCAGTATGCACGGCGCGCGCATGTCATGCACCACACCTTTCATGTCGATCACCTGAATATAACAAAGAGAATAATAAAGACATGGACATCACTACCTAACACGTCGTCACTAAAGCCCGTATGAGGCATTTTTATTTTATTTATATTTTCATCAGTCAATGCCTCTTTAATGGAAACTTCATGCAACAAGTTCAATCAAATTGATAGAAATTACATGTTTTATTTAGCTGTAAGCGTCTGATTGGCAATCGACACAGACACTACTAGTTTCTGTATGTCATAGTATTTGAAAATGCCTCATTATAAAACAGTAATCAGCACTAAAGTGTCGTTGGAGCTTAGTCTATCTTTGTTACACAAGGACAATTAGAGTGAGACATGGGATATGAAGCTAATAATAATAATCATTTAAATTCTTGTATGTGGTATATAAAGATGGTCCATAATATAAAATAATCAAAGACAAATAATTTCCAATGAAATTATTTTACCGTAATTATACAATATTAATTAGGAACAATAAGTTAAATCTTGTACAGTCCATAAGGTCACTTACATAATCATCAACGTATTAAATATTTTACTAAGAAATTTACGATTAAAATTCACCTGAGAAAAATAATCTCAGATTATTTTTGAAAACCTGAATTTTCCTAAAAAATAGAGTACACAATAACAAGTAAAACTTTTAAATTATATTAGAATAGCTACTAAATTGTAACATTAAATACAATGCTAAATTTAATAACTAGCGTGTCTGGTTTCCTCGGATGACCTGGAATGTCGGAGTGGGACAACCGTGCACCGTTACAAGTGATAAACATTACCTGTAGGTGAGCGTAGCACAGCTTTCCTGTGTTGAGATCTCGGAAAAGTATCAGCCGAGGCTCCACAGCCAGCACGTACAGATGACGGAATGCTTGCAAGTGGTACCTGTTTTGACAATAAGTAGTACGCTTTTGAATTAAGAGTAGTGCTGAGAACCGGCGATTGTATATGTAGATGGTAAAAAACAAGCAGTATATTAGAATAATAGTTCATTGAGTACAGTATTTACCGGTTATCTTCGCTGTGGATGGGGAACTTGGGGAAGAAGGCAGCGATGAGCGCGGCGACGGAGGTGGGGGAGCTGCTCAGGGAACTGCGCCCCCCGCCCAGGAATAGCAGACCCAGCGCGCAGTGAACAGCCATCTGTGTCACCATTATAGGTTACATGTCAATACGAAGTTTATGGACAGAAAAAATTGGTTCATTTTTTAATGAAACGCGCACAGACATTATAACTCAATATTGTTCACCGGGTAAAATAACAAAGGTAAGCTCGAGCTTGTCTTTGATTATATTCGCGCCTATATACCCGGAGAACAATATTGAATCAGAAAAAATTGGTTCCGTAAAGTCCACTAGGTAGAGCTGTTTTAAATATGTACAATAAGTTGTGTGTGAATATGTCAATGAAGCAATGTCAGTCACAAAAAATACAAACATAATAACGGGACAACTTAGTGCTTTACTGAAACTGTGCGGTGAAAAATGCATTTACCCTACATGTTTTTTAAAACTTGGGCATTGTATGATTATCCAGACTACTCAACAAAAAAAACTAAAGTTAGGCAGCCAACTATTGATTTTATTTCACTTGACTAACAGAATTCTTCATCCGAGTCCAAATATTAATAGTTATCTGTGGTCCATAGTGCAAACAATATTCACTGACCTGTCCACCGTGAGTGAGGGAAGGTTTCTTCGAGGAAGAAGGTGTGAGCGGCAACCGACCGCGTAGTCGTCGGCAGATACGCATCACGCAGAGGTCCCCACGACCAGTCATCACCTAAATTACACAATCACATTAATTACGACAGAGATGCTTGCTATGTTCACAACTAGCAGCTGTACCTGTGTACGGTAGTTACATACAAGCTTGAACCTTCAAACTTGTCTCCCAGAGAGGTAGACAAAACCAACAGAGCATATCGCGCACCTTTACCGCCATAATTTATCATGTTTATTCCGTTTCCATGGGCATCTTCAGATTAAATATAGCATTCCGATGTCTAAGTGATAATCATTATAGTTTCATTTAAATTCATGTAGGTAGTGGTTTTGCGCAAGAAAAAGTAAGAAGCATCCATTCATATATACATTAGAACGGTCAATAAATTTAAGCCTCAAGAAAGGAAACCTTACCATCCCGGCTGCCACAAGACACACGCAGAGACAGGACTCCAGAGTAGACCAGCCCGCCAGTTCACCCAAACTTCTTCCAGCTAAACAATTAAAAAATTAAACAATAAGAACATGTCATTTAAAGTCAAAGGTTTTATAATAACGCCGAAATGAACGAGATATATTAGCAATAATGTTGATAATTTTATTTTAGTTTTAAGTTATTACCAGATTGCTCTACCAAAAGACTACAATGTGAAGCATATAAGGACCCCACAACTCAGGACTACCTATAGTGGAGGCCATTGTTAACCATTAGCATTTAAGTGAAAATTCTAATGTTTATTTTATTATTATTATATTCTGCAAAATGCCGATCAAATACTGAGAAAACTTGTATATCCATATAAAGTTAAAATAAATTAGTTAAGCTATATTTATACAATACTGCTTACCTAAAGCGATGAAGAGGTTAGTGTAGTGCAGCAGCGTGTCCCGGGCGTCCTCGCAGCCAGTGCCCGCGTACCGGAGTCCGATGGTGAAGCACGCGCCCGCTACTATATTGCAGTATGCTTGGCTGTCAATGTTAAGTCAGTATTAAGACGTTCCTTTTGTGTGAACATAAATATCTGATTGATTCTAAGTACACAAGAACACAGTTATGTTTTTTTTTTTGCAATAAAAACTGGAGTCTTACAAATGTATATATGTACATACATTTATGTGGTACTTTATTCTTACAACTCTTACTTCATGGCTTCATAGTCGATATTGTCGTCCACCGGTTTGACGAAGCAATGCGGCCGGATGGTCGCCGGCACATGCGACTCCACCCACGCCTCGTCCGGCAGAATTTGGTTCCACAGAATCAGACCTACAGGTTAAATACACTCATTAGTAGACGTTTACGACGTAGTAGAGTTTTCTCCGTCGGATGTAAATTTTGTTTGCACGGTTTTCAATTAATTTTCGAATATCACATACTTTAAAATATGATTATGGTTTATCTAAGGTAACAATCACGGTAAAAAAAAAATACGGATATTATGTTAAAGGAATGTGCAATATGTACATCGTCGAAGAATTTGATCTACCACACTAACCCTTACCAATAAACGCCTTTTTGCTTACACAACTGTTATTACAGGTCTACTTGAACTGGTTAGTCCGTATTTGACATACAACTGACAAGTTAAGTTCAGCTTTGTGTATCTTCTAAATCGAAATTCCGCCATTATTGGTAAGGCTCTAAGGTTAAAACTCGTATGAATGTCTTTAGGCATAAAGGTTCATTTTTAACCCCCCGGCGCAAAAACGACGGGGTGTTATAAGTTTGACGTGTCAGTGTCTGTATGTTTCTGTCTGAGGCTGTTCTTGGCCGACCGTACCTTATTACATTTACAAACCTACCACCTTCGATGGATGACGTTTTACAAGTGATTAAAGGGTGGGTGTGTGTGCAACTTTATGTTTGAGATTTCCAAAACGTGGAATTATAGATAGTGAAATTACATCTACTCACCTCTAGCGATACAACGTAGCATGAGCAAATCCGGTCGGACGAAGTCGAGCAGGTAACTGGTGTGCGGCGGCTGAAGCCACGAGGCTATCTGCATGTTGCCGGTGCCCAGGTAGATGAGGCCCAGAGCCAGAGTAGCACCCGGTGACGTCACGTCCAAATTGACCGTGTTACCTTCGCGGACAGCGAATGAACCCGCTTTATATTTATCCTTGTTGAAACCTGAATCGATGGCATTCATAGAACATCGGAGACATTTTCCATTTTGGAAACTAAAGATATCTCAATTCCCGTTTAGCATCTATTTTTAATAACTATAGTATTCTTCTAGTAACGTACTTATATAGATAAATATGTGATTTTATTGGGTGAAAATATTGTTAGTGGAACCTTATTTGTTTTAATGTTACAATATGTTTTAAAGGCAAGTGTTTGAACATCAACTTGTCCGGTGTTAACATAAGTTAATTGGCCTAGAGGCAGTCCTGTCGGCTAGTCGAAGCCGGTTTTCTTGGCGGCATGGTTTTGTTCGGTGGGTGGTGTCAAGCCGCGGTCGAGAACGTACCAACAGTGTGACAGGCGTTTATTTTTCTAATAGTATGTTAGTTACCAGTACAAGGCTGTTTGTCCCCTCCGAGCATGTAAGTGCGCAGCGCGTGCGCGACGTAGGGCGGCGCCTGGTCGCCGGCGCCCACACACACCATGCCGAGCGCCAGGCCCGCGGCCAGCGCGTATCCTTCGCGCTCCACGCAGTTCTCCATTTCGGGACCCGGCGGCTTGCCTGCTGACCCACACACTATATAACACCAATGATTTTCTATTCTAGGACATTAGAAACCTATATCATTCTACATCTATTCTGTCCCTTCCTATATCACGTATCTCGTGCAGTGAAATAGGAACAACAGACAGTTATTGAAAAACTTGTTTAAAACACTGATGTGTAAACAATAACATGAAATAAGTAGTAATTTTTGTCTGTATATTTAAAGTATTTGAAGTCTCAATACTGTTCTACAATAATCATGCTCTAGTCACATATCGTAGCCAGATTTGGTAGCTGGCTACGTTGCGGAAAAGAATAGACTGATGATGATTATCGAAGAATAATAAAAGATATATAGGTTAGAGAGTTTGTCAGGTAACCTTACCGATTTCCCCAAGCAGAACTTGAGCGTAGTGTGTCTGATTGGTGCCCTGGTAGATGAGTCCGATACCCATAAGTGCAGCCACCAGAATGTTCTGCTGAATGTCCAGTTCAATGGAGGTAGTCGGCAACAGCGGCTCCAGGTGTATGCTCATCACCTTGGTAGCTTGTACGTCCATTGTACCTAGATATACAATTCTACGTATTACTTCAATAAATAAACTTAGAAGATCAAATCAATATTAATTTATTATTTGAACCATTTCAACAAATGTAAATAATTAACACCTACGTATAATCACAGTCACGAATTTAAATACTTCCAGCACCATACAGCTGCAGTAAGTGAAACATCGACACTTGCTGAACCCAGGTCTGCTAAACTCTGTTGTGACAATATGTACGCTACGCTAGATCTAAATTCTAGAACTATATCATAAAATACTTTCAATGCAAATATACTGACCACGATAGTTAGCCGCAAGCCCCAATAGAAGCCCTATGCTGATCATTTCCTGTGAGCGGACTAGGTAGTCGTAGATGTTCATGAAGGGCATCTCCTTGAGGTGGCCATTCAGACCCAGGGCCATAAGGAATCCAGCGTGCTCGTTTGACATGTCCGAAGAGCCCTGTATATCGGGGTAAATATGAAATGAGCGGAAAATATTAAGAATGGATTGTGAATGTGCAATGAATGTAGTAGGGTGATTCTAAAGCTCACACATGATAGCAAAAACATAAATCTAATTTGAAATTAAATCGTAGTCTGCTCTAATTGGGCTAGACGAAACATGTAAAATGTTGATATTTCGTAGAGTCTAATTAGATTAGGCTATTTTACTAAACGATTTTCGTAAGAAAAGCAAGCTTCAACGAGAGATTAATGATTACGATGTGTATACCTTACTAATACCTGGCTGTACCTGGTAAAGAAATATTTTATTAACATCTGAGAAAAGATTTATTCCGTAGAAAGGTTTGCACAGAACCTGTTATTTTTTCATGATTCTAACTATGTGTCTGTTCAACTGGCAGGACTGCCGGAGTACATACAAACAAATATCAGGTTCGGACAACAAATACCTCAGTTTAGTTAATCAATATGAATCAGATCCGGGAATCGATACCCGTAAGCTGCGGCAAAAATGCATTGACAAAATTTTTGTAGACGTTGTCGCAAAAAATACCTTAGGTTTATCAGCCATCATCCAACTGGCGTACAACGGCTGTGGTAAGGCTGGTACAAGCGCCAACCCAGCTGCCACTCCGTTATGAAAGCTGGGCCACGTGAGACAAGGCAGCTTGGAGTCGCCTCCGCCGCCACTGCCGCCCAGTTCAATGGTGACACAGCGTGGAGGCAATCCACGCCCCGATACATTCAGCTTGGGCAGCGATAGAGGCTCCGACGGTACACAAGGAAGACTTCGCAGGGTTAGCATGCCTCTGTAAGATAAGATGTTGTGTATTTATTTTGTATTCAAAAATAACATGATTAAACATAAAATACTTTTTTCACAACACAAAAATGTATTGATTCCCCTGAAAAGCTGCTAATATAAATATAATTAACCAGCTTCTAACTAACCTAGCAACTGGTAAAGCCATGGTCCTCGTGCCGAACGCATAGAGGTACTTTTCCTGCTCCTCAATAAACTCATGGTCCGACACTTCAGGTCGCTGCAGCAGGCCTACAGTGACGGGTATCGACGACTGCAAAAGCCCAAAGACTTCTACCAATCTGAAAAAGAAACAGTAAAGTAGTCAATGGATAGACAGGATGGACAAACAGCTGATTATTGTGCTAATGTAAATGGGTACGTCATCACGTAGATGAATCTTGTACCAACTACCTACGTAACAACAAGTATTAGAACATACAGTAGATGGAACATACCTGTGATCTTTAGGATAGAGTAATCGCATGATTCTTGTGTCAAGATGCTCCATGCCGGTTTTAATCTCTGGCTCTTTGTCCTCGGGTTTTGAAAATGACAGATCAGTGTCATTGGAATTCCGAAGCGTGTAGGCTGTCTCTTTTTCTAGAACTTCAAATGAAACCGCTAAAAAGAAAAGTTACTATTTTAATTTTGAAACTTTTTCACTCGATCTCTCTCAAAAGCATCAAGGTAGGTCAACACCTAAACCATTATACAACAATCTCTTTCTTTAGACCCCGGTGTTGGTGTTTTTATTTAATTATTTGTGTGACATCAAATAACACTTTCGCTGACCGTGAACAAGCGCTTTTATTTTTTATATGGCAACTAGTACGACCGTGACATTCACTGTAAGCGAAAGAGTAAACAAGGTAAAGAGTTATTATTATTTCTCATCCTTATTTCCTAGCAAGAAAACATAACGTCATACAAAACTTACGTGGATTGATTTCATTGAGGTCGCTGGAAGCGTTAGTCTGTAGTGCCAGTTCGGGTCGCATGGCCAGCTCGTAGCATTCGGGCGACCATCCAATGACAGGCGAAGCACGACACAGGTTCAACACAGACATGAGCAACACGGACACCGCCGGCGGCATGTGCGATATTGACGTCAGCGTAACACCTGGTTTTGATTAAATCGTAACAAAATTGTATAATTATAGACTTTTAATTTAATTGATATAATATGACATACATAACTGCTGAATTGCTGTTGAAGACACTAAATTCCTCGTGCAAAATGTAACAGTAACAACACAAGTAATGATTAAATACATCCCACCATACCATATCGAAATGTCCTATACTTCATATCTATTTGTAACTTACTATAGCAT
>SJJU01001736.1:0-35308 GCA_012932125.1 Conopomorpha cramerella | reverse complement strand
TGTCTCTTAGATAGACTTACGTAAGAAATAAAGCTGTCATATTTTTACCTCCCAAACAATATTACGGCTTACCAAATATTTCAAAATCAATCATGAAGTACACGATTCCCATTGGCCACAGTGAACCCATGTTAACAGAACTTTGTGTTCCTAAAGTTGAATCGGGCCCAATGGTAACATCTTCTGATTCAGAATGAGATATGTCACTGGCAAAGTCATCATCGTCGTCATAGATAGCAACGTTGTCGTTGTCTGAAATTGATGAAAAAACTGGTACATAACAGTAAAAATGTTGGTACATAATAGTCCTACTAAATGCGCTTGAGAGCAAAATTCCGGACGTAAAATTTCTGTTTTCCTTCGCCGTAAGAGCGTTGCTTATTGTACATTTGTTTAAAGCGGGTTGTACGGCGCAAAATTAACCAAAGATAAGCATTCAGCTTACCGCGTTGTTCGCGTAGTACCCGGTTTAAACATTTCCGGGCGCGTTTCTTTAAAAAAATATATATTGTACATAAGGTTTAAAGAAGCTACCTAATAGCAGAGAGAGGAATGAGTTCTACGTCTCATTCAAGAGAACGTAAGATTTATATAAACTGTAAATTCGGTACAAGTAATATTAATATGCCTGGGTTCAAAAAAGCCGGAAAGCTGTTTTGTTCTTGTCTGTGCCCTATTCGAAAATCAAACCCACATGATAGTGGTCGTAGCTCCGGGTTTTTCAGACTATCTGTCAAGTTGGTCCATGCTGCACACGAAAAGTGGAGAATTTCACAAAACAAAGTAAAAAATACAAATCTAGTAGATATTGAACACATTTCTGTAAAAAAAAAATACTTTTTTGACATTAAAATGTTCTATAATATTTCGTAGCTATAAAATATATTATTGTGTAGATTAGGGTGAACTGTTTGAAGCAAATGTTGTGCAACAATAAAATCGATATCGATATCGGACACCCTGCGGTTTCACTCGCGTAGTTTCTAAAGAAGGATTTTTTTTTCCTTTCTGATATAAACGGTCGAATGGTCTAGAGCGCTCTGTATAATGTTTACAAAATTCTTTCTTAGCCGAAACATTGTCCTATGAAAGCGTCTGTGGTCTAGTCGTCGAGTTATTAGACCTACAATCGAGCGTTGTAGTTTCAAAACCGGCTGTACTATGCCAATACCAATGGGTCTTTTTTTCAGAGCCTATTGTCCGCTACGCAACGCTCATGCAGTGATGGAAAACATATCTAGTGATGAAACTCAAGTCTGTACAGCCTTTAACGGTGACTCCCTGTCACGTTCGGTTAAATACGCTTGGTGAACCGTGGGCATTTGCTTAACAAATGCTTCCGAATACCCCAATGGCGTGGAGTGATTTTTTTTCGAGCGTAACACTTCCGACATTTCTGGATTATCAAATTTTTCATGGAGTTTAACAGTTTATCTATGAAAATAAATCCGAGGACAGATGTATTTAAACAGCATAGATGCCAGTCTTTGCTGTCCACCTCCTCGTTCTCTGTTGGACCACAGGAGATATGGAGAGCTGTGTTTCACACCACTGACATTTCTCTTTCTCTGCGGCACTGCACCGCCATATAGCGGTGGCGCAAGAATCGCAAGGCCACGTATGAATAGCAGCGGCGCATCATCCAGGAACAGTAGCCATCCCATGCAGGGAATATCCTACGTAGCCCAATTATTTTAAGACCCTTCGGAACTACAGGGCGAAATGCCACTGACTAGTAGGGGTAGAAGGGGTAGACCGCAGAAAGAGACCACCGCCACCTTCGAAGCAATGATGGTCGGCTCAAGGACTGATAGATCAAATCAAGGTTCTGCAACTGTGCCAACAGTCAGGCCACCCCTGCAGAGATGGATTGCACGATCCCGCCAAACCTAGGTACGACTGTCACATAAATATTTATCCAACTCTCGCTTACTTAAATATATCATCGACCTTTGGTACTAACCCTGAATTTTCTAATCAATAATAAAGCAGTTATGTGTGTGATCGTAGCGATAAGTGATAAGATAAGAGTGTAATGCTCCAATCAGAAAAGTCCACGGAACTGTCAAAATTTGACGTTCCATTGAATGAACGAAAGCGGTGAATGAATGTCAGTTCAGCTACAAGCAGCCAAAAGTAGGAAGGAATAAATAACAATAAAGTGCGTGAGACCTAGCCGGTGTGTACTGATAACAATAAATTGAAATAGTAAATACGATTTCCCCGTTATTGTCGCAGTACAGTGTTAACCTGCAACGTAAGCATACGGACCCGGAATATTCGAGACTGTTGTAAGATAACTGACACACCTTCGTAGACTGTAAAAATATGTTCAACTTGAACTTTCTTCTTTTCTTGTTTGTCCTCATACGCTCAACTTACCAGAGTACAGCACCTACAGGTTCTGTTGAGCTAGATGAACTTTCTTTTGATAAGATTGTGAGAAAATTCGATGCGGCTCTTGTAAAGTTCGACGTCGCGTTTCCTTACGGCGACAAACATGATGCCTATGTGGCTCTAGCTAAAGATGCAAAGGATGCCGATGAGTTACTTGTGGCCGAAGTAGGCGTGAAAGATTACGGAGACAAGGACAACGAAGCTCTAGCCAAGAAGTACGGCGCCAGCAAGGATAATTTTCCAATGGTGAAACTATTTGTCAAAGGTAATGCGGAGCCTCTTACTTTTGACACCGCTAATGGCTTTACAGTCGATGAGTTGCGGAAGTTTGTACGAGAAAATACTGGTATATACTTGAGCCTGCCAGGCTGTGTGAAGAAGCTAGACATGTTAGCAATGAAGTTTATCAAATCCAACATAAATGACAGAGAAAATATTATCAAAGAGTTGGAGCAAATTGACCTGTCTGAAAAGGTATGTAACTAAGGGTTTACTTTTCCTTTTCTTTGTGAACATTTTTGTCTATTGATATCTAGGATTAGTTAGGCATACCAAATGATCACCTGTGTTCCCGATGCATGGTTATTAATTTTACTATGAAATCATAATGTGATTTGAATAAGATGTTAAATAATAAAATGTAAATAAATACACTTCACACCTTTTAAATCCCAAAGCGCTCCACTTGCTTAATAAGCAAATGCCCACAGTTCACCAAGTGTAAGTTAAGATGTTCATGTTTGAGAATTATGGCTACCTTAAGTGTTTTCCTTATTCTAAAGACATAATTTTAAAACTCTACAGGTTCAATTTACAATGACGTTAAAAAAGTATTAAACTTAAAATAAACCCTTTAGAAAGAATATAACGGCAAAAGACACTTTTGGTTATGGTACTTATAAATATTTTATTTTTTGCAGGAAATTCCTTCAGGTAAAATATATAAGACATTGATGACAAAATCCCTTGAAAAAGGCGATAAGTTCCTCACCAAGGAATCTGAGAGAGTTAAAAAATTGCTGGCTGGCAAACTCTCCGAGGAAAAGAAAAAGGAGTTGACTACAAGACTGAATATTCTACAGACATTCCTACTTAGCATTACAACTGCTAATACCAAAAACGAATTGTGATTAGTTACTAGTGTTAAATACTTGGTAATTGTTCAATTCTTAACACTTTCTGTTGGTAAGAGACTGATTCATTGTGTTCTTTTTATTTAAATGACACACCACAATTTTATTCAACAGGGTATTTAATACCTCTATACAATACTTATATTAAAGTTTGTTTGCCTGCTGTTTTATTATGTACTGACTTGCTTCCCTAAAGATATAGAGATTTTGTGACATTATTAATTTTTTAAGAATGGAGCACATTACATTCACATTCCACTTAGCACAATGGTTTTCTGTACTTACTATTTATTATTTTGTTTATTTTGACTTCACAGTGTGGATTACAGGTTAGGTACCAAATAAATTATTTTGTGTTTTTAACATACCAATGAATATTATTTATATTTGTCCTCTCAAGGCCAACAAATCTACAACAACTGCTCAGTTGTTACTTTCTTCATCTCTAGATAGCTGTCTAATGTTCACAATACAATAAGCAATAATCTTACTTTAGTAAATTAGTCGTTTACTATTGTCGTAAGAGGTAGATAGCTGGAGGTACCTACTTCATTTCATTTAGGTATAGGATAGCCAAGCCAGATACTAATTACCTATAGGTAATTAGGTACTAAGTTGGGAAGAATAGAAAAAAATCCATACATCCCAACAGATACCAGATCGCACACCTCCAAGGCGCAGGGTGTATAATTTGCTAAGCGTCACCATAGAAATGGAAATAATGGGATACACCCCGTCATACCGTATGGTCACCCTAGGGAGAGCATGTTCGAGATTTTGAGACCAGAATAACCGATTCGTGAAGTAGACGGCCTCAGTGGGTAATATGGTATTTGTTCTATAGAACATAACGTTATTGAATTAGTTTGTTCGTAATTTCTTTCTCTAGGAAGTGTAGCATAGAGAAACTTGTGCCATAGAAAACATTGCTGTACCGCGCGGTCTTCCTCGCGTTTTTCGTTTCCGTGGGAATTGGGGATAAAATATAGACTATGTTACTCAGGAATAATGTATTCTTCCACCAGTGAAAGATTTTTTCAAATCTGTCCAATAGTTTCGGAGCCCGCCTTTTCAATTAATTCAAACAAAAAACTGTTCCTCTTTATAATATTGATAGGTATAGATAGGACATACCCAGTCTCAGGCACAAGCCGGTATGAGTACATATCTCAACCAGTGGCTTACAAGAGCCTACTTTAGCGAGGCCCAATGGTCCCTTAAGCGGATATAACACCGCGTGGTCATCGACGTCCGAAAACACCGCTACCTATAAACGCGAAGAGTTGTCACTCGTTGGGAGGAGCCTGAAGAACATCCCCTGAGTGCCCAGGGCACACCCAACATAGATCCACCGACTTCCGGTTTTACGGGACACTATTCCCCAAGCCGTGGCCAAATCGGCGGGGTGTCCATGAAGAAGTTATGACTCATCACAAAAAAGGTACCTACCCCAACTATGCTATGTACTATAAACGTAGGTACTTTAAATAAATAAAACCGTACCGTTCTTCAAGGCTCGTGAAGGGTGCCTCCGACGCGATGCGACATCGGTCTGAGTGGGTTGAGAGGTCTGTAGCAAGTTACAACCACGCTGCACGAGCCCTTAGTCACAAGAAACCGGTCTAAATGTAATTATACCTTAAATAAAATAGCGTCATTTATTACAAAACAGCCATTTATTATCATTACCTATTCATAAATGGAATAATCGTAAAAACGAGTTTACAGCATACCTACCAATTTCATACGAAAAACATCCTTTATTAACACATACAAAATTGATCCTTATTTTTTCATGACATGTTTCATTACATTACACCTACTAATGGTAGTAGGTACCTATCCAAATACCTGTACCCATTTGTGAAAATAATTGTACATAAACCTCCTTGCTACAAAAAAAAACAATAGGGACAGGTCACAAAATACATTATACAAAAGTACCAACATACACACATAAAATGTTTCTGATAGGTACCTAACTACCTTGTTTACATTCTTAGTCCTGTATTCTAAATCTCCCCTCAAGCACAGTACTCTGATCAAGGCAATGTTTTTCTCATTCAAATGGCATTTGTTTAACAGAGACAATACTTTTAAGCACAAGTTCCTACTGATTATTGCTTTAGAATACAGGCCTTTCATCCCTAGTTTTTATAAACTATAGACTGCAGGTTCTAAACAAATGTATGGTTGGCCAAGAAAGTGGTCTATCAGTTTTAATGACACTTCCTGTGTCTCTAAAATATCAATAAGGTAGAGTTATTATATTGTTACAACTAAAAATTATCCTCAACGGGTAATGACACACAGACGAGTTTCAGCTTTAGGGTGGCAAACCAGATTCTTGGCCGAGCTTAGCTACCTTCATTGCAATACACATTTCATTTGTAAAAGACAAGAAACTGGATGGTATGTGCTCATGCAACTAGATGGCAATATAAACAACCTAACTTACAACAAATTGTTACCCTAAACATTCAGCCAGCTGTTATTCATTAAAAGTGCAAAGTTAAAAATAAAACTAGATACCCTAATATGAAAGTACCTTTTGGTCTTATGTTTCTTCGAGTTAGACATCCCTAAATGTTACTGACGGAAAATATCTTACAGCAAGATTTGGAATGACGGGAATTTTTGCACTGAAAAATGTCAGCGTTCCAAGGACTTTGTACAGTTCATAGGCATTTAGAATATGTTTAACAACATTTATTTTATACTTCTGTCCTTTTCTGGTGACTGTCAATTAGTGAGATAAAACTACAAAATGACATGCTGTCAAGAATAAACTAAATGCTCATGAACTGTACCTAACTACTTTATGTGGCACACAACACATTAAAATGTAGTATTAAACAAAAATTTATTCTAATTCAACACCGATTTACCACAGCCATCAAATTTCCATGATATCCAAACTACGAAAGACTATTCACATTTTATGTAAAATGGAATGTAAGTATACAAATTATTATAATGTCAAGATTTTATGACTCACAACATACATGAAATTTACTTCGAATGTAAACTATGTGCAAGCATCCTACAGAAAAAAAATACAGATTTATTTTCCTACATACTGTACCTACTGTAAATTGCAACAGTATAAGCAAAATAATAACCTGAAAACAGTTAACCTATTGACAGTTTTTGCAACCACAAGCATTGGATAGATCAGCACTGAGTTGTAAATATCAATGTTGACCTGGATAATACAAAAACAATGTGTCAAATGAACCACTAAGGTCCATAACATTCTAAAACATGAACCATGCACTATTCAGGGGTCCAAGTCTTCAGCACTCTCAAGGTTGCATTGCTTTGGCATTGAAGCAGCAAACAATGTGCATCACTGTATTTGACACTACAATTCCAGAGTGATACAACTAGACTTAGGTCCCAGGTAAGTGTTATGCTTTGTCTGACTCTAGTGACTAATGTCAAAAAGAGACAAATACAGCTCAAGCATTACATATGCATTGATTTTTCGTTCAGAGTATGGTCCTAAGTAAATTCAAAAACAAATCATTGATAATTTTTATGGATGTGGCTACATAAACTTTTGAGTAACCCATAATGAGTAAATCTAAATGTACTTCTCAATCAATTAAGGCCTAAATCTTTGACACAAGAGTACAATTATGACAAAGGCCCTAATTAATTAGTTGCTGCAATAAATGCAATAATAAGTAAATAAAACATATTCACACTGAAAATACCTCATGCACTTAAAACAAATTGCAAAACATACATAATATGAATCAATCTATTAATCAAATCCATTACGCATAATTAATTATCTAAAAAAAATATTTGTGTACTAGTCTTTCAATTTCAATATTCACTGTTCGGTTTTCTCAACTTTCAGATCTTTAAGTTTTAAAACAATTCCTTCTGGGTCTTTGTCCCCGATGTCAGGTTTTTCATTTGGTGTAGGGGATTTGGAGCTTTTTGGTTCTGGTGTGTCGGTGTCCTCACTCCTAGTTATGCTGCTGACATCATCATCATCATCATCAGAGTCTGAATAGTCATCTGTGTATAGCTTGCACTTGGTACGCACAATCTCTTGAGCTTCAGCAAATTTTGTTTTCCATAGTTCTGCATCTGTGAAATAAGAAACACTTATTCAGTTTCTGGAATTATAGATAGAGAACATAGTGTTATTTGCAGTCAAATAATTTTGAGGAACTTACTTTGTATGTTTCCAAATTTGATTGCCAAGAGTTCCTGTCGACATTGTTCATCTGCAAAGTCTGCAAAGACTGACCAGTTGAAAGCCCTGTCAGACCCACAATGTACATTCATTCTGATATCAGGTGTAATGAAATGGTTTGCGCAAACTTTCAGTGTTTTATCTCTTCTCATAACAACTCGTACTGAGTTGTTAATCTTGTGACGAAGCAATTTGATATCTCCAGTCCCCCTCTCCTGGAAATAAGTTTTATTTCCTATTTTATACAGCATTTGTAATTGGCACAGCAAAAAGCTACATTTGCAGCTCTGTGTTGTAGATGTAATAAGAAGCAAAATAAATGTAAATATTAATTTGTGCACTCATACCTGAGTACTGAATGATACATACATATACCTAATAGTACCTTATAAATAAAAATAAATATACCACTGACACATTCTGATCTTCGAAAAAGTAGCAAGGTATGTAGAGAACAATGGCCAAGGTATAATGGTAAAGTGGGAACTTATATAAAAACATAAAAGTGCAAATAAAAAATAAAACTGAACCAAGACTCATTCACCTTCCACTCATGTTCGGAGGTGTCGTATCTATACAGCCGAGCGCGAATCTTTACCAGTTCTTCCTCATCTTCTTCATGAGTGGGGACCTCTACAATAGGCAGAGATACAATAGGGTCATAGTGAGGATCATGTTCCGAAGAATCAAGATCTGCGCCTTCACTCTCACTGTTCCTTCTCACGCTTTCTTCCGACACAGAGACCTATGAGGAAAAAACATACGTGTTTAGTATAATTTAGGTTCAAACTTTATCTGTAAGAAAACAAAGTGAATAGACGTAAACTTACCGGATCAGACATTCCTTTTTGTACGGGAAGTACCTAAACACAATAACTACGATTATCCAAAATAATCAAAACTAAAAAAATAATTAAGTTTTTACATACAACAACACATCACACACAAGTAAATTTTATAAAAACGAACAAAAATGCGAACTGCGAATGAGAACAATGCGTTGAATTTTCAATTCAATCCAAGAACTATATTCGTTCAGAAATTTCATTCACATTCAACAAGAAAAAAATATATTCCCAATGTTAGTCGTCGTCGGTAATCTATTTTTGTACTTCGATTTACGTATGATTAATTAAGCGACCTCTTAAGTCCTATCTTTATGTAGGTACTAAATAAATGAAATGCCTACTTATGTTACCGAACCGAAATATTATACCCTTGTAGGATAGAAAGGTATTGGAAAGGTAGAGGACAGAATTGATATAGATTTCGAGAAGTATTCTTCCTGTGCTACTAACTGTTTTTTTATCTAGCATCCATTATTTATGATAACCAAAGATTAATGCGGAAGATCAATAGTTTTCCATAACTTATTTTCCACTTACATTTCCAGGGCCGAGGACAAGGTATTTGTTTTGAAAAGGAACCGATACCTATCTATGTACTAACCCAACACGAGCAGCAGAATTCTAACTTTTCTAAGTCTATGAACGCAACTATTGTAAACTGCTTTTGGGAGTCCAGTTGCCGTTACCGACATACTATATTAGTTTGAACCACGTAGGTAACTGATTTCACCAAGTGCAAACTACCACAAAACCACACTCCATTACGTGGGTGGTGGCGGCCCCGGCGATAGAAAAGTCTCCGTCCGAGCAAGTTAGTCGTACTACCTGTCCACCCCTTTCTTCCTCCTCACTCAATCCACGTGATCCGCGCTGATTCAGGCACGCACGCCAGTCGTTGCTAAACATTCATCAGTCAATCAATCATGTATGTGCATGTAGTTGATTGATGTCATTGACATTGTCATTTCACTTTTTTCAGTGACCGATTGTTCTTTTCTGTGTTTATGGGATTACATAACGTGCCCGGCAAAAATCCACTGTAATAAAATACGTGTATAGACCAACGAGAAGAAATTTATAAAGTGACGTGAAATAGCAACAGTTATTTACAAGATGTAGTTGGATAAAATTCGTTGACTAGACACGCTAATGGCGGCCATTTTGAATTGATTGAACGAGCTAGCCGAACCGAATGAATGAATGATATCTTTAAATCCAACATGGTGGTTTATCGACTTGTCCAAACAAGTCAAGTTAGGTTAGGTTACAATCTAAAATAAATTTGTTGATTATTTTTAACGTGATATTATTATTCCAGGTAAGTGGTTGACTTTAACATCTAAATACCTATCCCCAACGTCAGTAGTACCCAGTGAATCAATTTACAATAACTCTTTCCTGGCTGTTGGCTACCCACCATTCGGTACCTTACTTCAAAATATGTGTATAGGTACCTACCTATAATCATGTTGATAAATAGTATTATGAATTACTCATATACCTACTCTAAATTATATACCTAGATACTACAATTTCATCAAAATTCTGTAGTTACGTTTTGATAAGTAGAGATTTCACTCCGAGTATTCCATACAATATTGACAGAATGATTGGTTGTACCTATTTGGATTGGATTGATTGGTGGTAATCCGTACACAACACTATGCAGTGATTCGAAAATAGGTAGGAAATCTAACTACATGTTTTAATGTTGGTAGTTAAGTAGTTTAAATACTTTCTAGTTAAATAATTCGTGTAGACCGGGCCGCGCCGGGCCGCACCAAAAGTGTGCGGAAAAAAATAGAACGTTTGCCTCAATGTGCGCAACCCATGCTTTGTACTGTGCTCTGTGCTATTCGTTAGGGTTGGCGTAATGTAAGTTTCCTATATTATATGGCGTTACGGTTCAATGTATCGATGTTAATACAAGAATTACAAATTTGCAACTCGTTAAAATTAAATGAAACAGACATTTTGTATTTTTTGGGTTCCAGAAGTAAATGTTCACGAACTGTCCTTTGAGTTAGTAACTAAATCTCATCAAAACATGGCTATAATTGCTAAATTTCATGTAGGTTCGTCAGTATATCCCTATCCTAAAACTATAACCGCCGCTAACGACTTTTTGCCCGCTATGTAGACTTTATTTGCGCCGCAGACTCGATAGTACAAAAAAGGTGCCGTTCATTCGTCATTCGACGTCCGAGAATTGGGTAAATTTTGCTTAGTGCTTACCTCGATTTCTATGGCGTAACATTATCAATTCATTATCATATCCTTTTCCTGCTTGCCTTAACATGGGACATCCCTTGTCATGTTCATTGGTCTCCTGTCCTGTCGAACAAAAAAAAACATCAAAATCGATCCATAACTCAAATCAAACACAACTGGACTTGCAAACAGCAATTTATGGAAATTGGATGTACTTCTGGATCCAAACTGTCTTTTTAGTAGTAAAAGTGACACAGTTTGGTTCCAAACTGTCATTTTGGTAGTAAAAGTAGGCATACCCTGCTACGCTGTAAGGGAAAGAAGATACATATCTCTTGCTCTTTCACTCCTGCATGTTAATCATATCGCTGTCTCTTCATTCTTGGTATGAGGTCCATAAGCAAGGATGTTATCCGCGAAAATCGTTCACCGATTCTCGTTTATCGGGGAACGGCCTAAAAGTTACGTAGATACAGTCATGTACTGAGGATAACACTTCGAGATTTTTTTATGAGGAATTTTAAAACTCCAAAAATTTCTCATCTAGATGTCGCTAGTTGTGTCCAGGGGGACTTCTGTCAGTTGTATTTTAGTACAGTTTTTTAATAATTGAGCAAGTTATTCAAACTTCAGACTCCTTTGTAACATGTAAACAAATGATAAAAAAAACT
This sequence comes from Conopomorpha cramerella, assembly GCA_012932125.1. NCBI lineage: Eukaryota > Metazoa > Arthropoda > Insecta > Lepidoptera > Gracillariidae > Conopomorpha > Conopomorpha cramerella. The sequence goes on along the minus strand of SJJU01001736.1, from coordinate 23,835 downwards.
GTCACCTTCAATACTGACTGCTTGAAGTTAGTCATTTCCTTAACTTTTATCCCCCTACTAGCTAGCGCCATCTGTCATAACGTAGGGTTTCAGTATTGTAATAGAGTACTATGTACCTATACGTATGAAAATATGACTAACGCAGTCACTAAAAACATCGCAAGTGCTCCGCTCTAGCAGTCCGGCAGCAGTACGGATACTCTAGGACTTCCGTCGTTACTATGTATGTATACCCCGGTTATTTTAAACATAGCCACATTAGTGTATCGTACTTGACCTGGAGGGAAATTAGGCATTTGCCGTGTTACAGCTACAATGTAGATAATCATAGGCGATTAAAAGGTCGTAAAAAACTCAAATTGGTGTACAACGTAACGTTTCTCGTCGTTTTAGATGACTTCTTTCGATCCTAATAATATCCATAAATTTGTATTAGATGATATAACGTTCGCTATGGTATCTTCGACTAACACAATATAACAAGTTGTGATCTGTGTTTAGACAACCGTAGTACCTACATACCTATGGGTCATCCAGGGGGAGCTGAATGCTGTTAGGGTGGCTGAGGATAAGGGAAAGCTGAGGATGGAGTACTCTCCAGTTAAGGTGGCCTTTGCTCAGCAGTGTTTATTAATGGGGAATTATTTGACAACCATCTGACAGCTTAAAATAGTTTCTTTTATGGTTGTGAGGTGTCGCTAATATCACCAGAGGGATTCACAATGAAACTCTAGGCAAACTTTTGTCTTATAAATTTTCATTAAAACACTATTTTACCTACTTATTTATTTTTGCAAAGTGATACTGGTGATAAAGATTTTAATAACAAAATCGAAGGTGTATGGCTTGTTTTCATATTACAGAGGAAAAACTTTAATTTACTGCTAGTAGTGATAGGCGTAAGCCGTAGAGCCTTGCTCTTTAAAACAAAAAAGCGCCCACTATTCTAAGGTCTCATTTCGGGACACGCGGTGCGTTGTGCGTCGCGTCGGTCGCCCATATACTTATTGTGACCGTCAAAAACGATGGTAATGTACGGGCGCCCGAAGCGACGCGCAACGCACCGCGTGTCCTTAATTGAGGCCTAATGCCATCCTGTGGTAGATATTGGAACTACCGCTCGATGATTCCCCATTGAACCACTAATGTAAAGTAAGGCGCATGCAGTGAACTTACTAATAATTTCGTTTCGAAAATAAAAACACAGTTATCAGCTGCCTCAAAGTTTGTCCAAAAAAAAATGTTTGTATTTCAGACGCGGCAAAGGCAATGTCTGGTCCAGTTTTTACATCTGATATTGAACGGGGTTTAAATCCCCTCAAGAATCGTTTAGAAGATCTTTTAGAGGAGAAACCTGCTCAGCCCGTGAAAGAAATTAAACAAAATGAAAACAACACAGTTGTCTGTAACTTTCAACCGCGTGATGTTAAGTATTTCATACCAAAGCTGAGATATCCAAAATGTGCAAAAGTCCTTACTGTTGCAGAGATTCGAAAAGAATTTGAAAAAGAAGCAATCGAAAGTTTGGATCTCGAGAAAAAAGAAAATTACGTACTGCAAAAAGTCCGTTTAGGTAGTATAAGTGAAAAATGTAAATCGAAAGTAAAAACCCTACTGGAGAGTGACGTCCCTTCAACCAAAATATGCTGGCAAATGTTAGCAAATTTGAATCTTAATAACAAACTTCATCCTATACAATATGTCTTATGGCACGGGAAGAACATACGCATAAATGGTAGTGTTGGAGGCGATAAAAAATATATTCTCCATTACGACTTGGGTAAAAAGAGAGCAGCTGCCTCAAGGAAGAATAAAGTGATCTGTAATAAACCTATAGATAATACGCCACAGCGCAAATTTAATCTTCTTCAAAAGTCACTGTCAGTAAAATTCAAACCAGGTCCTTTGAGGAGGAAAACGGAATTGGACATTTCTTACCAAAAATATAGTGTTAGCAAGGCTAGAGTAGTAAAATTACCGCAAATTGCATTAAAAGTGACCCCTACATTAGGAACCGTTTTTGAATCTACAATCAGTAACATTTTGCAGACTCAGAGAGAGGTGAACGGAACATTAACTGAGAAATGGGCGGAGTTTTCTTCAACAGCTATTCAATTTGTAGACCGTGACAATGAAACTAAAGACGAAAGTCAAGATGTCGTGTTTAACTTAGACTACAAAAATAACCAAAAATATTTATTGATGCGCGAACAGGACGGTAGGAAAAGATTACGTTCAAATGAGTCCATTTCTGGTGGAGATATATGTAACGAGAGCTGTGACACTATAGAAGCCGAGGTGAAAGTTATTATGAACGAAATGTTGAATTCAGTCGAGGTAGGCATCAATGAAGATATTTATTATACAGGCGTAGATGAGCCACGAGAGGAAGACGTTACTGATTTGCCTGTACCTGATATTCCAGCGGGAAGAGAGAAAAGTAAAAGAAAATATGGTGAATTACAAAGACTAGACGTGACTGTCATTACGCTTGAAGAAATTCCGAACGTTACTAAAAATTCTAAATGCAAAAAAAGCCATTGTGTAATGGGTTGCGTTTGCCCTACTATTGGTAATGTCCAACTTTTTAAACAGCATTGCGGACGCGTTGAATGTATGTTTGAATGCAAATGTAACTTTTCAAGGTACAAAGCCATAGACGAATTACACGGAAGTTACAGGGATATGATACCAGGTCTAATTCAATTTGAAAATGACCTTAATTCAAAACTAGCCAAAGAAGAACAAAAATTCCACCAGACAGTGGTCATGACAGACGACAAAAGCATTGTACTTAAACCTCAAAAGCGAAATTTGCATGCACCAAAGCGTTACGCAGAATATCTAAAGAAAGCCAATGTTTCTAACAAAATGTTGTCAATTGATTTAATCAAAATTCCAAGCACGGGTATAGAGCCTTGGTGCATGGTACATAACCTGTACAAATGTTTTTGTAAAGGGACGTTTGTATCATCTTATCAGCATCTTGAAAGTATGACGAGCCCAGTTCCGAATGATCATGAATTCATCGCAGATTCTGATACTGATAAGAAAAATCTAGGTAGTGACCTGGACCCAGACTACACGAATTACTCCAGTTTATCTGAAACTGATTATGAAAACGAGAAAAGTCAATGTTGTGCAAGAATACGTCCTTTCAAATACAGGCGATATAATTCTCGTTTCTATTCAATGACAAACGAAAAAATTAAACTGATGGAGGAACGGGATGTAAAATTAAAGAAAAGACTGATTGAAATCGTCAGTTCAATCGACAAGAATACTGTCGAGAAAGATAATAGTGACATTTCTAATGATTACAAAGACACTAGCGATGCATCTGAATCAAATGCTATAACTGTATCTAGTTCTGATGAGGATTCCAATGATGTGGAGTATCGAAACCGAGGAATGACGTCAAGTAACACTAGTCAAGTCGCGCTGCCAAATAAGGCAAAGTTAATCACATGGCTGGAAGCTAATTATAGGCGCTATAAAGAGCGTCTTGCAAGTGGTTCTGTCAACATTCCTATTGAAGCACCAAAACCGGGTAAAATTGCACTTTATCCCTGGTTAGTCATATTAGAACGGTACCGTCTTAGAAAAAACTATTTTTGTGTTACAAAAAGTCAACCTTATAGAATTTTTATGGCAGTTAGTTTAAATGATGAATTCTTCGCAAATTGCATATCTATAGACATGATACCGTTTAAAGACATTAGTAAGTATCCAGTAACAGTCAGAAACTTGCTGCAAGATGCGGATGACTTGAAAGAAAATTTTTATATCTTATGCGGATTATCGAAATGCTGGGAACTTATTGGGTCAGTCTCTAAATTAGACGAAAAATGCAAACTTGGGCTTTCTTCAAAAACGAACAATGACGCAGATAATACGATTTCAGAGCGAAAAGAAAACACTCCTGCTATTGAAATTACGGATACAGAAAATGATGAATCTTCACAAAGTTGCGATAGCACTGTACTAAGTATACCATCAGATGAATCCAAATGGTTCATCATGACCGTCAAAGAGGATTGTACTGAAATACAATTTTACAAGAAGGGATTTTTCGTAAAATATGCTAATATAATGAAGGCAGTTTCCGTATCACAAGTATCGGGTAAAACTGTAAGACTTTCGTGCTTAAAACATGCCGACGAAAGTAGGGGCCCTCAGTTCGGAGTATATGCGGTGCCAACTATAAAAGAAGCCTGTGTTTTTATCGGACCCTATGAAAAGGATGAGCCGTTGGGAATAGAATACTTAAAAAATAATAATACCACGCATGCTACCACAAAAGGTTATTGGATTAGAACCAACAAAATTGATGACTTGCAAGTTATTGATAATCCCTTATATTTTATTGCTCAATCTGCTACTCTCGGATGTACTCAGGTGTTGCCGAATCAAAATACAAATTGTAGTATGGAGTCAATACCCCTTATAAAGTGTTACTGTGCTGATAATGTCAAGGACAGTGTGCTCTCGAAAATGGTACAATCCACATCAGCAACGGAGCGTAAGAGAATTAAACTAGTTAGAAAGTCGAGTTTGAATTCTAATGCGGTTACAATACACCCTTCGCAACTACCAAAAATAGCTCCAAGAATCTCCAATAGTGACATCAAAACAAACACTGTTAAAGTAGTAAAACCTATCATGATTAAGAAATATAGCAAATTTAACATGCCATCGAACGACTCGATTTCATTATTAAAAAATGTGCGATCCTTGGTTGGACAAGAAAATACCTCCGCTAATGCATGTTCAACTAATACGAATGAAGAAATATTGACACCCATAATTAAAGAAACGTTTTCTTTGTCCGAGAACGCCGATAAAGCACGTACCGTGGTATTGAAGAAACCGGTCGCCGAAGTAGCACCACAAGTCAATACTTTAAAGGCATCTGATACAGGTGCACCACCGGTTGACGGTACGAGAAAAATGATGATATTACAACCCACACAAATCAACGAAAGATTTTTAGAACTTGCCACGTCAGAGAATAAAAGCACACCACATACCGGGAACAACAATTCAGAAGGTGTTGACATAGAGGACTTTTTGGCCACTTCTCAGATCTGTACATCACCATTTGGAGAGTTATATGCAACCGAAGATGATGATAACAGCAACGTACCTAAACCAGTTTGGATTGAAAGTACAAATATTAGTGAATTGGGATGGATACCCGGCAAAAGAAACAAAAACAAAGAAATCAGCTTCGAATTCCCTGGATTCAAATACACCGACTTCTATCCTGAACAAGAAGCATTCACAAAAATTAACCAGTAAGTTCTTTATTAAGTACTATTTGTTTATCTAAGGTGAAAAAAGAACCTACCTAGACTGTAGAAGAATTATGATTATGATTACCCAAATCGCAGTGGTTTTGGTGAGAACGCCACGAACGAGTCGCCAACTCGTCAGTAAGTTCCTTTCCACCCAGAATGTATAATCTCCTTATAAACTGTATAAGAAGAAATATATTAATTTAACTAATTTGATGTCCCAGTCCTGATCATGTAGGTACGGTAACCATGCAATTTATTTCTTAGAGCGCTTTAGCAAAGCGCTCTAAGAGAAAGAGGGACGCTTTGCAGCACGAAGTTATATTATAATTTACTAACGCAGATATCTAATTTTAATCTTCCTTTTCAGGGTGCTGTCACGCAAAGTATATGTTCCTAAGTCGTTGAAAGTGATCTGGCGTGTTGTTGAGAACTTGGAGAATTTGAATTGTTCATATCAGTTGAAAGCAGATTTAATGGGACCAGCATTTGTAAGTACACGCTTGTAATTAAAAAAAACTAGCTGACGTGGCAAATGCTGTTTTACCAATATATGTTAATAACAGTGTTTCTCTGCTTACATGTACATGTACATATATACCTTCCTCTTTAATCATTATCTATTAAGGAAAACCACGTCAGAATCCGTTGCGTAGTTTTAAAGATCTTAGCATACATAATAGGGACAGACAGCGGGAAGCGACTTTGTTTTATACTCTACGCCTTTGAACGCCAAAGCGCGATAGACAGAGGCAAATGCTAAGTACATGTCCACGGTTCACCAAGCGTATTTAGTCTAACCTGACTGAGAGTGAGCCCATCGCCGTTATACACACCTTGTGGTATGCCTTCAAGTGTTTAATTTTCATCTATGATGGTTGACTCATACTGGGGAATCCGAGCCAGGTAATTTGGGGTTGATGTTCGCCAATCCCGTATTCACGGGATTGATTGTAGAGAAGTAATGTGTTGTATGTTTCCGCAAGTCGACAATAGGGAATTTCGCCAATCCCCAAATCACATCTATATTCATATTATAAAGCTGAAGAGTTTGTTTGTTTGAACGCGCTAATCTCAGGAACTACCGGTTTGAATTAAAAATATATTTTTGTGTTGAATAGATCATTTATCGAGGAAGGCTTTAGGCTATAGCATTATTGATATTATCCCCAAATTTCCACGGGAACGAAAAAATGCGAGTAACACCGCGCGGTACCGCTAGTGTATAAATATAACTTATGCGACATATTTCCGCAACTTGATGTTGGGTAATCCCGGGATTTCGGGATCGGGAATAATAAATCACGGGATCGAATTTCCTATGGCATGCCCAATATTTCGTTTTCAATTTATTAGCGAAATTTAAATCCGATATCACGGCCCGGATACCCTTCATAGCAGAAATGGTTAACAGTTAATATTGACAATTACACTAAACATGGTTGACTGCAAAATACTGCATTACCAAGTACCCGATATCCAAGCTACAGCAAATCTTCACTGTATATTCCAGGTGTTAACAAATAATGGTATAAAATGTCGTAACGAGAGCGCTCCAAAGAATGACATGGAAATCATCAAGAAGGGTCTGAAGCAGCTGCGCGCGATCATGTCCTCGTCCACTAGCGCTGACACGCCGGAGAGACGGCTGTGCGACAGCCCCGAGGCTGCGGACTCGGTACGAGGCTAAAACATTTATAAATCTAATAGTAGACTCGACAGACGTTGTCCTGTCTTAACTATTAATATGGTGGTCTATGCCCAGCAGTGGATGTCATTTTTTTTCTTTCATAAGAACCTTCTGCTGTCATTAATAAGCACAACAAAGAAAGAATTAGCGAAATCGGTCCACCCGTTCCGGAGTCTTTATATAATAGAAGATACAGGGTGGGGCCTACCAAAACTTTGAGAATATACATTTTCAGTTATCACTATAATATAGAGAATATACATTTTCAGTTATCACCTAAATCCTGTTAAATGTTAAAAATTGATCCAAAAAATAAAGAAGAAAAATACTCTCCTTTCAAGCTCCAACAGTTTCACGTAGTTGACACGATGCCAGTTTCTCTTTCTCGAACAGGCAAGAATATTTTGTCGTCCTTCGAGTACGATATTCGTACGTATTCTTTAGACGTTTCGAGATTTCTCTCGCCTTTCGAGTTTCGGCCGGTCGGGAATCTCTCCCTGTCTATATGGCCCTTAAACGTAGTACGACGAAATTCTTAGGCGAGATTTGCCTAGCGAGATCACCTTTCGAGATCACCTTTCGAGTCTCTTTCGAGCGTACTAGAAACTCTTTAATAAGTAAATAGCCTCTACATTGACTATAGGTGTTAACTTTAAACTCATTCGTTATTTTATTTCAACATCTGTAAGTATCTACATTTACTTATTTTCTGTTTTTTTTAGTAAGATTAAAATTTAGTTTTTTTTTTATATTTACAGGACATGGAAATGAAGTTCGAAATCGACGAAGAAATGTAAACAGAACACGGAACGAGAATCCCAATTCTCATCCACTTGAGTTATACCCATTAATTTTACCACTATTCTCAATATCTTTTTCACAGGCGGAGGGTACATTTTGTTTTTATTGATTATGAACTCTATTGCGGGTAGATAGAGTTCTAAATAAGTGTTTGGAAGCTTTAAGTAAGACTGTTGTATGTGCTGGGCATTATAACATGAGATGCCTATAGTTAATAGGTGTTGGTAGGATTGATCTGATCCCGGAAATACCTAACACAATGAGAAACGTTAGTTTCGTCTCTATCCATTCGTTTTCGAGAACCTCCACCAATCACAGCTTGCGGTGCTGCGCCGTGATTGGTCTTAAGTCACTAAAGCGAATGAACCGAGAGAAAACAATCGACTGTATTCGTAGTGTTCTAACCCCGCTGAAGTACCTTCATCGTGATGGTCGGAGCGCATATCGCTCTCTCTATCATCTCGTATTGGTGAGAGCGGGAGAGCTAGATCCTCACGCGCACTTCGCTGATGATACTCGGGTAAGTATCGACGAAAATTACAGCGTCGATACTGTATACCCATCTAATAAGTACTTGGCACATTGTTATGAGGAAGTACCTTCTCGGAATATACTGCGTGTAAAAGGACCCCGAGGAATGGTCGTTGAAACGTTGTTGGGTCGAGACCTTCAAAGACCAATGCTCGGGGTTAATTTACATATATGATTCCATACCGAAATATAGGTATAAAAAATCGGATTATTAGGTTTTATGTAGGTGGGATATAACTCGGTAAATTGGACCCGCGGTGGTAAATTCAAAAAGAGATTGTCGGCAGGAAGTAGGCCTGTACTCTTGGTACTTACTTGATGATGCATCTAATTATGTTACGGTTTCAAAAGAACACCTAGGTACATGTTACACCGTAACATGGTAATTAAATTTAGTTCTAAACAGTTTACGCCTGGATTAGGTACATTAAATTAAATAGGTACATTAGTGATAATCTGTCATTAAATCTGCTCTCAGCTGTCATTTTTTTACAGGAAAAACAAGAAAGAAAAGGCAGTAGTTTTAATGTCAGATTAAGTTTAATGTGCTTACCGCAAAACGAAGACTTAACACTATTTATCACCAAGGTCCATTTTCCCCATGTTTGACGAAAAGCAAAAGTGCTTCAAGCCGAAATTGTAAGGACAAAATTGCACTGATGTGAATTTAATAGTATGCACAACGTAGATACATTGTAAATATTTTTTTGTGCATCGAGTCATTTTCAAAAAAAAAAGATTGTGAAAAATTATTTTTTTCACAATCTTAATTAACTCTACGTTGCATCCACCTGAAACATGTTTTGAAACATATATTTTGCGCAGTCAAAACTGCGAGGAGTGATATAGACAGGTTACTGTTTTATAACATGTTTCCGGTCGGTGCGAACGTAGGGTAAAGAATACAGATTGTTTGGAAAACACTTCATTTGTGTAGGGTATTGGTATACTGTGATAGGATAATATGTAAAATTTAGTTTGGCAAGAAATGCTTGAATTTATACAGCGGCAAAATTCTATAGAGATAAGTCATTTTGACAGATTTTCATGGAATCATTTTCTCTAATAATTATCTACTCTTTTACCAAACAAAGGCTTCTTGTTTGTCTACTATTTGTGCGGTTTATGTATTGAAATAATGGGTCTAGGTGAATAGGGTATCTTAAAAATAATAAACGATCAATATATCTAATGGGTGGGTCTCACTATCGCCATTGCAGCGGGAATACTGAGTCTGCACTTTTTTAAACCTGGACTGGTTTGGACCCCACCACTGACATAAGAAACGATTTGTAGTAATGGAGAATTTTCTTTGAAGTTTTTCTGCCCTTTTTTTTGGGGCGGAGAACTGTCATTATTGTTATACTTTCCAAACAAAGTTTGACAGTAACGACAGTTAGACAGTTAGGTAGAAAATCTGTCAGAGAAACGTCAAAGAAAATTCCCCATACTCACAGTCATATAGTGGTCTGTCAATGTTGATGACATTTCCTGTGTCATGAAAACATCAGTTTAGGTAGAGTTGTCACATTGCGAGAAGTAAAAAAATAGAATTGTCGGCTTTAAAGCTGAACATAAGAGCCAAGAAAGAAGAAAAAAAAAACCTTAATGTCCAATGACATTCATATTATTCTCAACCTTAGGGTGGTGGACCACATTGTTGGCAGACTATACTTTGTGTTAATGTGCATGTATAAAGAAATAGTTTTTTCAGTTTACATGTACCACATTGGTATGTAACATTCCTAAATATCACCTAAACCTGGGGATCAAGTCTGTTACACTCTCGTACTTTGCATCGCTCTGGCGTCGTAGCGGCAAACGATGTGCATCGCCGCTTTACTACGGACGACAGTGAAGTTAACCCATTAACGCCCACACACATGACTTTTATTACCAAGTAATAGAGTTTAAAAAACTTTTCAGTCTCCGAGTACAGTGTGTGCTAATGGGTTAAAGTAACGAAATCAGCAATGCACATCGTTTGCCGCTACGATGCCAGAGCGATGCAACTACCAGAGTGTAGTAGACTTAAGCCCCTGTTTTATTATGCGCGGGCGCATGATATTGGACCATCTTGTCTGCATAGTTCGGTAGTCCATACATACGCGTACGGACTTAGCTGTACTGGAAACTTATGCCTTTATGGCAGCATAATATAAAGCAATAGGTAATACGTAAAGATTTATTTTTAACATTTCTTGTGTCATTTCTTGGTAATAACTGAACTGAAATTCTTGACCGCTGAAATGTCAAAAAGTCTAGCATTTAGTCTCTGACAAAGTAAGTCACTTCTGAGACTAAGTTAAGTAAAGTAAGTTGTTAATTACCAGGGGGCTAAGTCATACTCTGGTAGTTGCATGGTTCTGGCATTGTAGCGGCAAAAGATGTGCATTGCTGAATTCGTTACTTTCGTTTAACGATGCACATGGATTTCCACTGTCGGTGCCAGAGCGATGCAACTACAAGGGAGTGGCAGACTTGGCCCCTAGGTAACTCTACCTACCTATATTTCTTAATACAATATACCTACAAATCGATTATAAGTCTGAATATTTAGTTAAGTGTAGGTATACTGCTTGAAGTAAAGTATCCATACACATATTTCTTTAGTTTTAGATGTAAAAATTCCACGATTTTAAAATATAGAGGTACATGTAACTTTAGTTAAGGTTAAGTAGGGAGTGTAAATTGTGAGAATCGTAGCACAGTGGCATGTCGACACAAGTGGGGAATTTCGGGATTAGGGGGAAAATTGTAAATCCCCAGGGGAGATTTCATGTCTTTTCTAGAAATGCCTACTGAAAACGACAGTGGGGATTTCGGAAATAAAAACATTCCCACTGGTGGGGATTTGTCATTGCGAATTTCGAAGGTATGAAGCGCACAGTGGTGGGTATTTGTCTCTGCCTACCTCTATAAGAAAATTCAACAAGCGTGTTAGTTGAATGTTACTTACAATTTGGTATTTTAATAACAAATTTTATTAAGTTGAAGGAACCAACATATTTTGCTAAGTTTTATATAATTTTGCCAGACTTTAGTTTGTTTAGTTTTACTTCTTATTGTACCCATTTAATTCACAGACTACGAATTATAATCTCTCGCGTAACTTAAACTAATTGTCATTGAAAATATAAATGTCGTGTGAAAATGTTAATACTGCCATATTCTTAATTAATAAGTAGATGTTGGTAAAATATATGTGTCTGATTCTGTATGTAACGCTAGGATAATGATCGTCTGTATAAAAAGCCATGACTAGCTGTAATTAGTTAAAAGTGAAGTAATTTTAGTGAAAGTGGAATGTGGACACCGATAAGCGAAACACGTGCACATGGCCCTTGTGTTGTGTGTTTATATTTCATGCATTGTTCATCAGGAGGTCTTATTTTGAAGCAGCCAGGATTTACTGCACGACCAGTTAGTTGTCGCAACTTCGGGCGGCTCACAAACCCTTTGACTGCAAGAGCGGTCCTTATAATAGTTCAATACTGGCGAATTAGGTTATTTGTTAACCACACCACCGAAACGATACCAAGGGCAAGTAATATTGGATTCTCAATACAATAGTAGAAAACTGATAACATAACCTGAGCTCTGGGCCGAGAGATGGTCGAGAATTCAAGTTATGTTTCAAATCAGTAATATTTATTGAGATTACCAGTGTAGCTTGGTCTTAGGGGTGTCGTTTTGGTGTTGTGGTTAACAAAGAACGGCGAATTATCCTAAATTAAAAACAGATATTCTACTTAAATGCATACGGGTAAGATTAGCGACAACAGTTCTCGTACTGATTTTGACACACATTTCACTTCATAACTCGTAGAAAAATAGTCAACAGTACTTTCCCTTACACTTAGGCACCTTAACACTTCATTTTGACCTTTATTTCGTGCTAAATTAGAACGTTTTTTATAACCACTTCTGTTTGCAACAGTATTTTAACACAATTTGTAAGAATAGTAGTACAGCGTGTTGTCTTCAGAGAAGTATAATTTTAATTAAGCAGGCACAAAGTAGAAAGGACGGTTAATAGAGAAAAATGCATCACCGAATTGTTTTCACGGCTTTTTATACAGACTGTATGTAAGAAAAGTAAGCATTAATTCAGTGTGATCTCCTTGTACCTAGGTAGGTACATCTTGAGTAAATTGTCGAACAGTAGTTTATCTGTCCTACATAATTGAAAAAAATAGAATGAAACCAAATTATTTCTTTTGCATGTGATAAAGGGGTTATTGATGTCGTGTCACAGCCCTTTCTGTCAAATTGTCGTAGGACGGGATTTTTATTCTAAGCGAGGAAGAACTGAAGCAATGGCGCTAGTTTCGCTTGACTACAAAAAACACGATTGGTTAATCGATTGTCACTAGGAATTCTTTTGACAAATTGCCCCACTTTCATTGGTTCATATGAGTCAAGCGTAGGTAGCGACATCTACATTAAACTTCACTCTTTTTGCTCCATTCTCGTCCTTATATTATCCATATTCCGGTAATGTTACTATGACAGGAAAGGCTGTAACAAGACGTAGCCCGTTAAAGGTCAGTGAAAAACAATGGTAATTGACCCTGATTTAAGTTTTAATTTTTTTTAGTTTTCTATTACATATAACTGTTACTTGATATTGTTGTTTTATTATTGGCAGCGTTTATGGAGGAAATGGGAGGTTTCCATTCAACGAACTAAAAAGGATTTGGGTGATCTAACATAACGGAATACTCCAGACAGTGCGTTGGTTAAATCCAAACGAAAAGTAGACAATAACCCATCACCTTTACCAATAGGTAACACCTTTCTGTCCCCTCAGAAGCAATAGCTCAGAGATATTTCTTTCTGTTACCGCAATTATACTCGTATTAACCTAAATTGATCGAAATTTCTGTGCAGAGTAGAACTTGTACAGCAGTCTGAAACAATAACGTACTCCTAAGAGCTCTTGGTACCTCATTCGGAACGCACATAGTGAAGTTTTGGCGTAGTAACCACTAAATCAACTTCGTAGTCTCATCGAATAGTAATTGCATCGCTTTTGGCCGCTCCGGACTCGTGGTCCCTCCAAGATGTTCCCCTAGGGGGGGGGAGGGGGGAATTTGCGTTTACTCGCTGTCCCCCTGATTATACACTATACTTGACCGTGGATGCATGAATGCAACATATGGTACGTACTACGGTATTCAGAATATAATTCAAAATCATCATGTGGCAGTTAAGTGTAGGTAGCATAGCAAGGACTTGCCCACCCGAGAAAGCCTAGAACAACAGTGTAATGTTTGTTGCATCGTTGTCTCGTCTCTATAATGAAAAAAACATTATACATTTCGTAGTCTCTACCCGCTGCAGTACATTTGTAACTATCGTGTATATATGTAGTGTGGCTGCAGCATTAATTCTCCATAGCACCCCCAGGGATGTCATGGTGGTAATCTTGAGAAATGTAGTATCAGTATTACCATCAATGGTTATTCTCCGTGGTAACAGTGTGAGACCCATCCTTGGGAATAGCTATTCCCCGTAGTACACTTACCTATACATAGTACAAAATATAGAGCAGGACAAATCTGGAGGTGCAACGGAGAACAGCTATTCCCAAGGATGGATGGGTCTCACTCACACTATTACCACGGAGAATAACCATTGATGGTAATGCTGATACATTTCCCAAGATTACCATTGGGTTTAAAATTGCGTCGAAACAGTAACTACATCTGCCTACCCCAAAAGGGGTATATGTATACTTCGTGTATAAGGACCCCGAGCAATGGTCTTAGAAACGTTGTTGGGCTCGTCAATATGACCAACTTTTACTGAAGCGAAAATATTTTTTTGCCTGTCCATAGAAATTAGATATTTTTTTGTCTCGGGAAATGAATTTCTTTTCATTTCCCGACGTTGTCTGCATAGTAAAAGTTATTCATATTGACCAGCCCAACAACATTTCTGAGACCATTGCTCGAGCTCCTTTTACACTCTGTATCTGTATACAGGCATGCGTGTAGGTATCCCATGTCAACAGTAATAAAAGAAAAAACACTTTCATCATTCATAATATAATCTTACTATAATAAATTTCAAGGAAACAGTATCATACACGAATAAATACAATACTAATAGAACAATGAATTTGTTATAATTTCGTCTGGATACGTAAAAAAAATTAACAATTTTTTACTTTCATCATTATTAGATAGGAATGATTTGAATGAATTAATAACATTGTATATAATGATCAGTAGACAAAACTGTGGTATTTACTACGAGTAACATACCATTGAGACTAACGACCACTGGCGCGTATTATTGCAAAAAAGAAACATACATTTTTGTATACAAAGTGGGTGAAAAAAATAAAAATAATACGTGTTCAAAGGAAAATTCGCCAGAGCTCATTACATCTCTACTTTCGACTTAAATTATCTAGTGAAGGCATCAATTAATATTGGTGATAATAATCAATCATTACATATTATATTAACTCAACTGAAATAGAACGCGTGTTAGGTCGAGCACACACTTGCAGCTTGCTTAGCGCGTCAAGTGTGTACCCGACTTAACTTTTCAAAGTCTTGAAAGCGCCGCAAACATTGTATACGTCTAAAAATAACATCGTACAATCTAAACACCTAAAATTATAACCTACACTAACTAGAAAATGAAAACTCAATATTTTTCTTTTTTTTTGTAATAAAAAATTATCCCGCGCACTGCATGAGTTGTATCAATGTTCAGACCAGTAGTTAAAGCATTATATACACATAATTGTAAAACACATCAGTCGGCGTTCGTATCAAATCAAGATTTTTGTACATTACAATATTTCAAGTAAGGTGATAAAAGTGACAGGCAAAATGTGATGATTAATAATTATATTTCAGTATTCATTCGGTATGTAAAGTTTTTCCACAACTAATGTCCATTTGAAGTCATAAATATTGCTTTTGCTCCAGTAGTTTGGCTTCTATAATTATTCCCTAGAACTTGTTAGCTCAGATCTTCAAAGAATCTTTAAAATATTACAAAAGCCAAAAAACATAAATAAACATATTGATTTCACGATTAAACACAAACAATGGCAATTTGTACAAAAAAAAAACTTTACTTACCCAATCGACTTAATTACTTAGTTATTCATTGCATTTTTGACATTGGTAAATAAATTAAAAACATTGGAATCTATCAAACAAAGCTACTATGTAATACATAATTCAACTAACAAGGTACTATGATTTCAGCAAAACGTTTCTATATTTTATTTACATCTCGTAAATAAGGAGGGGCCATGAGACTGTTAAATACAACATCACTTACGATCCTTAGATTTTCTCTTACAGGCAAAGCGCACCAATAAAGAAATGACACGACATACCAGGCACTGCGATTGGTTGAAACAAACTTGGTGAAGTTTAGCAGCCAATCACAGAGCGTATATGTTCTAAGCCATGTCTTTATTGACGCACGTGGAGCCCTAGTCCTGGCATATCAATGAAAACTTGCTGTTAAGTTTGACCGCCACCGCTATACCTCGCCTTAGGTATTTGGCGGGGAGGTGGGGAGTTTTTTTTACACTAAATTCCTTTGTAAACTACAAGAGCAAACTTGACCATTGAGATATACCAGCAAGTTCTCTGTAGCTCGGAAATTGTCTGGTGGATAATTTAAATAGTAGTGACGGCGTTAAATTCCGAAATGTCTTACACTTGCCGAAAGACATGCAAAATGAGAATGGGCCTTCTCCTGTACATTATAAAGGTTTATTTTGTATAACACCGTACAATATTAACCTAACTACTGAGACGGTTGCAAGTTAACTGGAGTGGGAAATTAAGGAACTAATAGCGCTAGTATCGAGAGTGTTCCAAAACGATGCGATTAGTAGATTCACCTATAAAATCACTTTACTTTGAAACTTACCTATCATAATTATCTTATACAGTGCTTGCTAGGCTATTTCTTGCCACTCCTGTATTGCGCCCCATCTTTGACTTGTGTTGGGTGTTTTATTTAATCTTGTATATGTTTCAGTTGGTTTCAATTGCGTGTCCAACGTTTTAGCCACGCGCCAAAGAAACCTTGAAGCATTGTTGTGTTGGAACACACAACACTAGCGCCATTAGTACGTTAGTTCCCCGCCTCTATGTAACATAGTATTTACTAGACTCGATGCCCCGGATATGGCTCTCGATTGGCCGCCATGCTCTTACCTCCAAACCCATTTACATTGTTGTCGCAATATATTATCATATTAACGCTATGTAGCCGTATTATAAATGTTAACCGCTAAATCTAGATATTCTGAATAGTAAATCTTTGCATGCACCTGACACGTGTTTATACCTAACGCATTACGTGGACCTCTCATCATCATTTAATAATAATAATAATCATTAATCAAGCCAAATACGATAATTTCCATGAAACTACTAAAAATAACACTCTTTACGCCTTAGCTATTCACAATGTGAAATATATTATATCTTTTTTTATACAGGCCAAACCCTTTTTTTTTGTTCATTCTAATTATATGTATGTATGTAAGTCATTTTTTATACGCGCTACAGTGTACGCACTCTATGCACACACGAGACTAAGTAATTAATAATACTTTTTACAATAGACTTTTTATTCGGACAAATATTAGGCCTAGGTCCCATGATATATTTGGAATGAGATGAAGAAAAATGAGAGCTTACTTTCAATGGGATGAGAAAACTAGTTGCGTACAATGATTATGATGGGTGATTAGGGAATGTTTCTCTAAATCCAATGACTGATAACCAATCAGTACGCTTAGTATGAATACCGCAAGATTTGTCTTGAATTGCCATCTCTTTATATTGCCTATTGACGCTTGGATGAATACCTAAGCATTAATTGGTTTTGACTTTTATTACCTAGTAATAGAGTTTAAAATAAGGTGTCAGTCTTCGAATAGGATGGGTTCCAAGACTGGCTAATAGCCTGCACAAGTTTGCATAGACCGATAGAGATAAAAGACTGTCCGTTCTAAGCACGGGCATAATTTAACAATTTAACCGCCAATATCTTCTATTTATCTGACACATCCAAATTCAAGATCAAGAAAACACAACGCATCATTTGGCGTTCAAAAAGTTAAGGTGTCTTGATCAATTCTACTCTAGACACGGGCGATAGGTAGAAATGGCGTTTCGAGTCGAGTCTACGCGTTATCACACTGGTGGTTTAGAAATAACTAGCCCCATTATTTCCCCAATAAAACCTAGAGAAATACTGAAAAACAAGTTAACATGAAAGCGATGAAGAATAAGAACAAGACATAGGTAACGTTAAGGCATCGATGTGCATAGAGTTACGCGACAACTTTTGTATTAAGACTGCATGAAAGCGACTTAATGTTATATGCTCCTACAACACTCGCCAATCGAGATCGAAGTCTTAGCAGGCGCGTCAAGAATGACGAAAGAAATGAAATACGCGTTGTGATTGGCTGTTATCTCACGGTGCGATTTTTCTGCGCATTATTTGTCATGTCTTTCTTGGAGCGCTGCACACGGTGCAATTATTAACCCTCTACCAGGCAGTGGGGATATAGATCCCACTTAATTTTACACCCAAATCCGTTGAAATACAGTCCAAAATCAATGTATTTCAAACAACCTTCTGCCTTCTGCCCGTTAAAGGGTTAACACAATATAACTCACGAGTTTATTCAAAATTCAACTTTGAACGTTAATTGAGACGCGAGTTACTAATAGCAAGTATAGAAAGCGTATTCCTAAAAACATTTTACGTTTATGCCTCAAATGACGAGTGGTTGATTGGAGATAAAGCTAGTTACCTAATAATATTGACTTTGATTTCTGTTACGTGTGCATGTGTGTGTGTGTGTGTAAACACTCAACCGAGAGAGCGTTACTAAGAAGATAAAATACTCATACATAAGGACGGACAGCCGAGAAAGTGGGTTATGCGTATTGATTTTACTTATTGTGTCTGTAATACATCAAAAATGTAAAATTCTTATATTAACTGTGAGTTGCCGAAAGTACCTATAAATTTAAAGATACTCTACATTTTAACGGACCAATAGCATTGCAGTATTTGCTTGACTTCAATGCTCTGATTGGTTCATTAAAATGTATATGTAGTCCATTTAAAAGATAAAGCTATTTTCTGTAACTCAGTGTAAGACAATTAAAGAGTGAACTTTAATGTCTAATGACATTCATGTCGGTTACAGCATGACTAAGAGATTCTTGGCCGACTTTACATAGTAGCATCACGCCTGTCTGAGGGGTAGACAGAGGCTTTAACCCACTACTACGGTCCTATGTAAAACACTCGTGTGACATTCACGCGAACAGAAATCAAAACTGAACAATTTTATTAGAGCAACTAGAGTCTAACATTTTCTAAAGCAAACTCTCAACATCGGTTCGGAAACCGTGTAGTACCTACATATGTATAACTTCATGGGTTTTATTACCATAAAGAAATTGTACGAAATAATTACTTTAATTCAACAGTGAATTCCATGTAATCAGGAAACTATGTATGTATTTCAAAGCATAGTTTTCAAAATGGCGTATAATTTTTTTTTGTAGAGAAAAAATATTTTATCGGTATTATAAGTCTCATTACAATCACAACTTCTAATGGAAGCGTGACGATATGGACGCGACATTGTTCGTTACCTAATTGTCTATGGCCCGATTAGAAATAATGATAACCAAACAGGTTATGTTGTATGAACAAAAGATTCAACTAAACTTGGTTCTTAAGTCAAGTTCTTTTTCTCGTTTCGGCGCGAGCGCATGTGGTCCTAAGGGTAAGAATTATAATGAGTACTCCGACCATGTCGGAATCCTGGGTTCTCGTCATAGTAAAAAAAGACAAACGCTCTGCGATTGGCTGAAACAAACGAAACCGCACTAAGCTTAACATAACAGCCAATCACAGCGCGTATTTCTTTTACGTTGAGTTCGCTTTATAAACCTTGTCCAAAGTATCTATTTTTAAAGCAAATATTGAGTGACAACCATCGCATGTATCTCCAAGAGACAAACAGATAATTATTTAGGCAAAATATTAGCTTTACAAACAGGGACCAAGTGGGAGTACGCTATAGCTTCGCGCCGTAATACCGGGTGGTATATATGTGTGTGGTGTATGGTAAGCCGTTGTCCTACATGCCGTACCCGTGGTAGGGGGCGGGCGAGGGCGCCTGGGCGGCGTACGCGTAGGGCGACGCTTGCGGCGGCACTGGGTACGCCATTGATGGACCTGGTGAAGGAACGAATAAAATGTATCAGTGACGTAAGAAATTAACGAAACGGAATAATTGTATTACAAGGACAAGAGTGCCAAAAAGCTAACATAGCAATTCCGTTTTTTTATGGCTGGGGAATAGCTTATTATGGCTGCTTATTATGGTTAATCTCTTGTAGTTATTGACTCTACAGTTAAATTATATAGTTATCGTACAGTCGGCCAAAGAATCGCTCTACCACCGCTAGTTGAAATCATGAATTTGTATTGAAATTAGTTATGTTCACTTGTCCACAATATAGCAACTTCTACCTTGAATTGATGTTTAGTGAACAGGAAAGTGTCCATCGAATATCTGATGGACCCTTTTCTGGCCGACGACAACACTTTTTATAATGAGGCGTCCTAGACAGTAGGAGGGTGGGGGGAGGGGTGTACCTGCGGTGAGCATGAGCTGTGGCTCCATGAGCATGGCGGGTGTGCGGGCGGCGTCCTGCTCGGCGCTCTCGGAGCTCCGCGCGGTCTCGGCCGCCTCCAGCTTCTCCACCTTCGTCGACAGCTCGCGCATCGTCTGCAACAACAACCGGTCAACCGACATCTTATACATTTTTCCAACAGAAATGTGACCAATTTTCTTTAAATACTACTAGGTACTAGTGGGAATAAACGAAACAAGTCACGGATATAAACTCCTGTTTTGTAATGATTTAGCATGGTTACAATCCCCGACAATAAAAAATAACCTCCTGAATCATTAGTTCGTAGCCGATGACCCAGAAACATTACTGTTCTGTACTATAATTTAGCATTCAACTTGAACATTTGAAACTGCACAAATATTTTATGATAATATGGAAATTTTTACTTGCGATGTATGTCGCACATACCTACAATCACGCCTGTCTCCCAGATTGGTAGGAACATAATACAGATCTCCACTAATCATCTACATTCATCTTTCCATACATGAACTCCGGTTTCGAGTACTTTTAATGACACCAGGACATCACCAATCTGGTCGATGTATGTCCTTCTAAGACGACCTCTACTCACCCGGCGCATTACATCAGCGATATATGTAAATCTCTTTCGTTAATCGACTTTCATCCATCCTCTCCATATGTCCAAACTTGTATATAACTTTGAATACTTGACTGTGGACAATATCTACAAATTTTGTCAAAATCCAATCCGGTTCTTCCCTTAATATACATTAATAGACAGTCTCTTCCTTCTATAAAATATAAACCTCTAAAATCACTCGGTCTACTTAAAAAACCGCATAAAAATCCGTTGTGCGGTTTACAAGATGTAAGTATACCGAAACGACGGGAGACTACTTTGTTTTATACAAAAGTAAAAAAAAAGTAAATACACTTCACGCCTTTAATCCCAAAGAGGGGTAGGCAGAGGCACTTGCTAAAGCAAGTACCCACGGTTCACCAAGCGTATTAACCCAACGTGACAGGGGGTGAGCCCATCGCCGTTATAGGGTTCACACACCTTGTGGTGTGCGGGTTTCATCACGATGTTGTCCTTCACCGTACGAGCGTTGCGTTGCGCACAAATTTATTACTATTTTTCACAAACTGGCTACTATTCATGAAAATCATTGTTAACCTTTGACATTACTATTTATTATTCTGAAAATTACCTGGATAAGGAAGGGCATGGCGAAGTCCATAATGTTATGCCTCCACGCGAGCTCGATCACAACGTCGGGTTTCAGCAAGTCGTAGCACTGTTAATAAATAAACACGATCAATATCTCCTATATGCAGTTTCTTTAAAAGACAATCGTTTAGTGTGCTATAAGTTATAAATAAGGCGTAAAACCGTGAGGAATTAACCGTAAATAAATCAAGAGAACATCTCGATTTGCAGTCCCATTTTGTAGCTGAATATGGTAGTTAGCTACGGCACGGAAAGTAATATACCCATTTGGAAGCTGACTACCTACTATTCATTATTTATGTCATGTTGGGACTAGGGTGTAGGTAGAGAGAGAGAGAAAGGCAAGGTGGTACCTGGTAGAGCGTGGCGGCGAAGCACTCGTAGTTGTCCCGCTGCAGGAACCAGTCCAGCAACTCCTCGGCCAGCTCGGGCTGGCGCGACTCCGCGCAGTACTCCATGGCGTCCGCGTACAGCGCGTCCTTCTTGCACAGCTCCACCGACTGCTTCCATCTGTTGTTGCCTGGTACGCACACCGCACAGTACACCGTGTTAACAGGGGATATGAATTAACAGCGAAGGAGTAATTCCTATTGGTTCTTGGAGGGAATTTCGTGAAAAATATGGCCCCTGTGTTAATCCAGGGTGATTGTAATAGATGAATCCATACCAAATTTTATTAAAATCTGTCCAACCGTTTAGAAAACTACACACTCACAAAAGTTTCTTCTTTATAATTGATTATGTGAGTACTTATTTGCTACGTTAAGTCATAGTTCGTTCATATAATTATTTATTGCACTCTTCATTAACCTCAAATTCAAACAGATTTCTGTAACAGTATGGAATCCGGCTAGGTCTCAGTAGTTCGGTTATTTTGTCCGGAGGTCAATGTAAAATATACTCTATTTGGTGGCGTTAAAGTAACAAATCAATTTGGCACCCGTCATAATTTGTTCTACATTAAAACGGCCTTTATTCTGCACACGTCAAGGTTGACTTTTATTTAGCACCGAACAACTTAGACTACACCAGGAATCCGCAAGTGGACGTCACGTGACTGATAATAATAAAGATGCAAGGTATCCGCCACCGATCACTTTTATTTTATCAGGTATTACATGCTAATGTTATTATGTGACGTTATGAGAAATATTTCACGCCCAGTGAAATTGTCAAATTGGCATAGGGTTAAGTTACCTTTGTAGAGGTAAGCGGCGATGCGTCTAAACTCAGTCAGCTCGTGTTTCTCGAGTTGTTGCGCGAGCGCAATCGTGTCGAAGTTGTCGAACGCGTCGATCGATGTCCGCAGACCCTGAAATAAGATTACTATAAATCCCAAATACTTCTTAACAGATATTAAGTGATAAAAAACACATGAAATCGCATTACATATATGTGACTATATTCAATCTTTATAAAAATAAAATCGAGAGAACTGAGGTATTTTAATCACATATATTTTTTTAATGAATCGCGCACAGACATTATAACTCAATATTGTTTACTCGTGACCACGACGCATGCAACTGCGTCGAAACGTCGAGTAAAGGTAAGCTCGAGCTTGTCTTTGATTATATTCGGGCCTATAATTATACCCGGTGAACAATATTGAAAGGATATATGATGTAGGTATAGTATAATAATTTAATTATATAGTAGGTATATAAGTATCAATTTTGATATCATTGTAAAGTACCCAAGTTGTCAATATTTTTCAGTGTCGTTGCGTTTTTTTGTGATATAGGACTCAGGTGTTAATAAACACCAATGGGGAAATTATAAAAAAAAGATTCATTTTCTTAGTACAAAAAACGCTTTTATATGTATGTCTGTTCAAACAAAACCGACAAAGATAATTAAACACAAATACTCCAACAAACCTGATAGTCCTCCTCGTCAATAAGCAGTGAGTTGAGTGCCTCATTCACTGCCTTATTGTTCAAAGACTGCACAGATCTGAGGTAGGCCTTCACGAGTTGCAGGTGTCCGGCCTTCGTGAAGAGCGAGACAGCGCGTGTGTGATCCATTCTCGGAGCTAACACTAGCAACAGGTCGTTAAGCAGCAGAGGTTTGTAGTCCAAATAGAACTGAATGGCCTTGTAGTACAGCTCCATGTTTGCCACCTGCGGAATTTAAATTTTTTTGTTAAACATTTCTTTTGGATATTCCATAAGTATTTTTTTTTATATAAATATTTCACAACAACACACACATTGCCTTCATCCCATATTAAGTAGGTAAAGAACTTGTGTTATGGAAATCAGACAACGAGATATATTTACTTATATATTTTTTTTTTCATTTAAATACATACTTATATAAATAAAACACCCAGACACATCCAACAAGTACTTAAAAGCTCATCACCTAAATACCTGCCAGAGCGGTGGGAATGGAACCCACGGCCCTATGGAGCAGAGGCAGACATGCTGACCACTACACCAACGGGCCGTCTGAGTTCGTGCATTTCATGAATGCGCGCGGGCTTTAGATGTGTGAGTCGTATATGGACACGCTAGTTGACAGTTCAAACGAACAAAACTGCCACACACACACATCTAAGGGCCGCGCGCATTCATGAAATGCAAGAAC